>JAWRVF010000914.1:0-141087 GCA_036785485.1 Physcomitrellopsis africana
GAGTTAGGATTTTTTTTTTCAAGGAGAGTCGAACATCACAGGCTAGCATCATAAGGTTTAGGTTTTTGGATGTGGTTTAGATGCAAATTTTGTATAACATGCACTTTTTATGAAGAAGTAATCGGCGCAAAAAGTTAAGGTGTTGATTTTGGACCTACTGTCACTCTTTTGGATATAATTCGTGCATACAGAAAGCAATTGAAGATTGGCAACTAGAGTTGGAGAAAGCACTTTTACGACTATAGTTTTTATGTATAGCTTAAAAAAATTTAAGCTAAGGTGAAGGAGATATTGGGAATTGAAGTCAGTGCTTACAAACTTAAGGGCAATAAGTGACCTGCTAACATAGTGGTTACATTTTGAGCAATATCTTAAGCAATTTGAAAGATTTTTAGCTCAAAATTTTCAGAAGTGTATATATTTATGTCACAAGACTATGAACAAAAATTTTGTGGCATTAAAGTTTTGAATTTGTGAGATATAAGGAAAATAGTGCTCAGGTATCTGTGAGCTAGGGTTTTAAGCACCTGCTAAGGATTTTGAGATGTCGGACAATGATAAATGTATTTATGATTGATTCTTTCTTGTAATAAAGTTTAAGACAATTATCTACACTTTGAAGTAAATTTTGTAGAAACCAAATGGTTGGATGAAGAGTTTTTGAACTCTAAAATTCAGCAAGAAATAAGTCTTTGGCGGTGAATAAAATTTTGAAGGGTTTTTGTAGAAATTTGAATCTTTTTTGTACAAACTTACTTGAATACAAGAGGATTTATATATATAACTTCTCTTTTGTGAGATTGTTGTATTATTTGTCTTTTTTATTGAGGACAAATCATGTGTTGGATTTTTGCCATCCAGTTTTAAGTAAACTCTCCACAACTAGGTACCTTGGGTATTCCCAGATAGATGTCACGGACATACATATAGTTACCTATATAATTAAGTAGAATTAGGTAAAAGTAAATTAATTCTATAATATCTTCTAGAAAAACTTCCTAGAAGCTTCATAGATGCTGCTTTGACCATATAGGTGTCCATAGTTGATTTCTTGGTTAGAAACTTGGTCAACAAGTTAACCATGTGCCACACATGTTAATAGCTTATTCTTCAAGCTAACTATGTGGCGCACATGTAAAAAACTTGCCTTACAAGCTAAGGCAAGTGGCCTTCAAAGTCAACACATATTGGAGGTCCTATAGAACATCGCCACATAGCTTCTAGTTAGATAGTATATATAGAGACAAGAGTGAATCCTTCTTCACTCTTGTCAACTCCTTTCTTGCTTCTTATCTAGTTTCAAGAGTCTCTAGTTGTCTTGTCTTTTGGCAATAGCCATTCCAATTTCTATTGAATACATATTTTCTTATTTCTATTTTATAAGAGAAATCTCACTTGTCCATTTGATTTCATCGAGTTCTTGTCTTTGACAGTTTGACAAGAGTGTAGATTTATTGTTCTTGTTTTGTGTTAGAAGTGAGTGGATTATCCCACTTCTATTCTTTGTGTTTGAAGGTTGCGGACTACCCACCTTTGAATTGACTCTATTTGCTTTCTAACCTTGATTTTTTCCTAAAAGAGAATAGATCACCCCTCTTTGTGGAAGATTTTTGTTTGATATTAGAGGTTGCGGATTATCCTCCTCTAATTCAAATTGTAGATTTGTGAAATTATCTAAGATGGAAGAAAAAATCATGGATGCTACATTTACCAGAAGCAAAAATAGATTTGCAACTATTACAGATCTTCAGGAGCTTGTCAATACTCTTAGAATGGAAATTTCACAAATCACCAATGGTAATCATGGAAGCACTATCCCAACACCTATGGAGGAAGTCTAGAGCTTACGCCAAGAAGTTGTACAACTGAGAGAAGCAAGTAGATCAGCCTCCCAACCGAATCCAAGAAATCTTGTTTCTTTAAGTATTAAAGAGGTAAAGATTAGTATGCCCAAGAAATTTGATGGAACAAGATCAAAATTTCGAGGATTTTTGCAACAAGTCAAGCTTTATTTAAGGTTACACCCCTTTCCAATATCTTGATGGATTTACCCAAGTTGGATTCATAGGTGCACTTCTATCTGGAAGTGCCCTTTCTTGGTTTGTACCTTTGATGGAAAAAGATTCAAGACTTCTTTACAATCTGAATTCATTCCTTGAAGTGTTTACGGCTACATTTGGAGAAAGCGATCGAGAGAGGGTAGCAGAGACTAAGTTTTTATCTTTACGACAAGGATCACGGTCAACTACAATATATGCTGCTGAATTTCAAAATCTTGCTTGCGATGTAGAGTGCAATGATAAAGCCCTTATCAACCAATTTCGTTATGGATTGAAGGATAACGTCAAAGATTTGTTACTAACAATGCCAAAAGCTAAATCTTTGGAGCAATTTGTTGCTCAAGTGATTGCATGTGACAATCGATTATTTGAAAGGCGCCAGGAACATAAATTCAGTTGGAGAAGAACAAGTCAATTGATGACAGCAACTCCTAAGTTTTCAAAAATTTACTTGGCTAAACCAGAACCAATACAAATTGATGCAATATGCTTTAAATCTCTCATTGAGCAGAAAAAGACTCGACGTTGTCAAGAGGGTTTGTGCTTATATTGTGGAGAATCTAAACACACTGCTCAATATTATCCAAAGAAGCAACGCCATCACAAAATGAGAAGTATGGCTGCTAGAAAAGACACTGTGTTGGAAAACGAATTTCTCCAGCTACAATAGAGACCGTGTAGCTGGAATCATGTGCAACACCTTGTAAAGGTCCTATTGTCTCCTCAGACCCCTCACCTTATTTTACAATAGAAGTATCATTAGGACCTAAAAATCACAAAATCTTTGCTTTATTAGATTCAGGAGCCTCAGCCTGTTTCATAGACGAAGACTTTGTCAAAAAACAAGAAATAGTTTTAATCAAGAAAGCTAAACCTGTAAATATAGAAGTCATAGATGGTCGTTTGTTATCTTCTAGAGATGTCACCCATGAGACTGTTCCTTTAGATGTAGCAATTAAGGGACATATTAGTGTAGTAATATTTAATGTGATTAGATCCCCTTCAAATCCGATTATTTTAGGATTATCATGGTTAGAAAAGTATAATCCTCAAATAGATTGGATTTCTCGTAACCTCGACTTTTCTTGTAGTTCAATCCAAGAATCCAGTAGTCAAGTAGAAATACATAAGTCTAGTATATCCAAACCCTTACTAATAGGTGCGAAAGCTTTTATACATGTGGCAAAAGAAGGACCATCTTTTGTTATATATGCCACACCTATTTCGGATACTGAGAAGACTACAAGTAATATTCTTAACCAGTATGAAGATTTTCAAGATATTTTTGAAAAGAAAAATGCAGATATTCTTCCACAGTATCGACCTTATGATTGCTCAATCGACCTTCAAGCAGGAGCTCAACCACCATTTGGACCAATCTATAGTTTATGGCAGAACGAGCTGACTGCATTGAAGGAATATATTGACGAGAATTTGGCTAAGAACTTCATACGCCATTCGAAATCTCCAGCAGGAGCTCCTATCTTATTTGTAAAGAAAAAAGACGGATCCTTACGGATGTGCGTAGATTATCGAGGGCTTAATAAGATTACCATCAAGAACAGGTATCCTTTATCTCTGATTTTAGGACTTCTTGATCAACTCAACCAAGTAAAGATCTATACAAAAATAGATCTACGAGGAGCATATAATTTGGTCCGCATCAAAGAAGGTGACAAATAGAAGACTGCATTTCGAACTAGGTATGGACATAATATAATGTCATGCCGTTTGGACTCACAAATGCACCAACTGCTTTTCAACATCTTATGAATGACGTTTTTCGTGAATTTCTTGATGATTTTGTTGTCTGCTATTCAGACGACATTCTAATCTACTCTAAGAATGGAGAAGAACATGAATTTCATGTTTGTCGTGTCTTATAAAAACTTAGAGATGCAGGATTATACGCCAAAATAGAAAAGTGTGTATTTCAAACTACTCAAGTTGACTTCCTAGGATACATCATTTCTAATAACGGCCTAATGATGGATCTTAAGAAAGTTCAGACAATTATGGACTGGAAAATTCCAAGGACAATAAGAGATGTACAGTGTTTTTTGGGATTTGTCAATTATTATCGGATCTTCATTAAGAACTTTTCTCAAGTTGTAGCTCCATTGATATGCTTAACTTGTAAAGAAAAACTTGAGTGGAGCAAGGAAGCAGAAGCATCATTTGAAGCTTTGAAGACAACTTTTATTTCTGCACCAATCTTGTATTACGTCGACTTTTCTAAAGCATTCTTTATGGAAACAGATGCATCAGATTTTGCATTGAATGTCGTATTGTCACAAATGGGAATAGATGACAAACTTCATCCAATAGCTTTTTATTCAAGAAAGTTTTCAGCAGCCGAGATTAATTATGAGATCCACGACAAAGAACTTCTTGCAATCGTGGACTCTTTTCAAGAATGGCGTGATTATCTAGAAGGCGCCTCCCATCCAGTCACCGTATATACGGATCACAAGAATCTCGAGTATTTCATGTCAGCACGTGTTTTAAATCGTCGTCAAGCTCGTTGGAGTATGTCTTTGTCAAGATTCGAGTTCATTATCACATATAGGCCAGGAAAACAACAAGGTTTGTCTGATGCCCTTTCTAGACGTTCTTATCTTGCTCCAAAAGAAAGAGATGTAGCTTTTGATCAACAAAGAACGACCCTCTTGAAGCCAGAACAATTTTATCTTCGAGCAATCAAATCAACATTGACCGTTGATTTTAATTTTCTCAAGAAAATCCAGTCAAGTATGTCCTCAGACCCTCTTGTTCATGATATTAAGAACAATTCATCTAAGTTTCATGATACTTCCAAGTTTGAATTCAAGAACAATCTACTCTATTTTGAGGGACGCTTGTATATCCCAGAAGGCAAAGTACGACTACGTGCTCTTGAAGCTCGTCACAATTTTCTCGCAGCAGGACATTTTGGGTACAACAAGACTCTGGAACTAATATCAAGAGATTTTTGGTGGCCTCAAATGTGGAAGGTAGTTAAGGAGTTTGTACAATCATGCGATGTCTGTTCAAGATCAAAAATCCCTCGTCATCGACCTTACGGACTTCTCCAACCACTACCTATACCAGAACAACCATGGTCTTCTATCTCTATGGACTTTATCACAGATCTATCAATTTCAAGTTCATATGATTCCATATTCGTGATTGTAGATCGGTTCACCAAGATGGCACACTTTATACCATGTACAAAATCTATCATAGGTGAAGAAACAACTAAGCTCTTTCTTGACAACATCTATCGCCATCATGGATTGCCAAAGGATATTATATCAGATAGAGGAATGCAATTTGTATCCAAATTTTGGAGAACCCTGTTCAAGATATTGAAGGTGGATATAAAACTATCTTTAGCCTTCCATCTTCAAACAGATGGTCAAACGAAACGAGTGAACCAAGTCTTGGAGCAATATTTGAGGTATACCATCAATTACCATCAAGACAATTGGACAACTCTTTTGCCATTGGCAGAGTTTGCTTATAATAATTTGGTACATTCTTCTACTCAATAAACACCTTTCTTTGCCAATTATGGTTATCACCCATGACTTGATATTTTTGACTTTTCAAAAGCTGATAATCCTACGGCAAAAGATTTGGCAAATCAGTTGGTAGAGCTATATACAACAATGAAGGTGTGATTAAAAGAAGCTCAGGAACAACAAAAGACCAATGCAGATGTCTATCGCAAGCAACAACTTCAATTCCATGTTGGTGATAAGGTATGGCTACTTTGTCGAAATATCAAGACTGTTCGTCCTTGTGATAAGTTGGACTATTGTAGGCTTGGACCATTCTCAATTTGTGAACAAGTCAATCCAGTCGCTTATCAATTAAAGCTATCGGAGTCTATGAAGATTCATCCTGTATTCTATGTGTCTCTACTTGAGCCATATAAGACAACAAATATACAAGGAAGAAAACAAATGCCCCCGCCTCCTATAGAAGTGGATAACAATGAAGAATTTGAGGTGGAAGAAGTCTTAGATTCGAGGCGGCGCCAAAACAGGTTGGAATATCTTATTCATTGGCGCAGATACAATATTAGTGAGCGTACATGGGAACCGGCAAAGAATCTTGCAAATGCAGCAAGGAAGGTGGAGACCTTTCATCAACGACATCCATCAAAATCAAGATGAAGACCTCTCCTATAAAAGAAACAAGATCTAGGCAAGATAACATTCAACTTTCTAATCTTGTTTGTAACTTCTTTGTATTTGTGGCGCTGAGGAAATGGAGAACCAACAACCAGCGGATTCAACTCAAGAGCCTTCATTTGCTGACTTGCCGAATGAGACGTTGCGATTGTCACAACCTTCAAGACGACGCAACCGAGATGAAGATCTTCAAGAACGACATATTCTTCTTCGAATAGATGACGAGATACAACGTGTTTGGTATCACGACCTTGGAAGAGACTCCCAATGTTTGGTGATTTTATTGGAGGTAGAAACAACTCCTAATGGTGTTCCAAACGTGTTATTCGAAGGAAGTTATGAAGGTCACAACAATGATCAAATAACAGGGTGGTCTTCCCGCCCCGGAATGGGACATTATCGATGGCTGAGAGGACCCATTAATTACCTTCGAAGAGAACAAAGATCAGAGTATGTGGCAAATACAATCCGGCGCATCTTAGACTTCCTCAACATCTAACCACCGCTCCTCGTGGAACTCGTGCCTAAAAGGAGGGATAATGTCACGGACATACACATAATTACCTATATAATTAAGTAGAATTAGATAAAAGTAGGTAAAAGTAGATTAATTTTATAATATCTTCTAGAAAAACTTCCTGGAAGCTTCATAGACGCTGCTTTGATCGTATAGGTGTCCATAGTTGATTTCTTGGTTAGAAACTTGGTCAACAAGTTAACCATGTGCCACACATGTTAATAGCTTGTTCTTCAAGTTAACTACGTGGCGCACATGTAAAAAACTTGCCTTGCAAGCTAAGGCAAGTGGCCTTCAAAGTCAACACATATTGGAGGTCCTATAGAACATCGCCACGTAGCTTCTAGTTAGATAGTATATATAGAGACAAGAGTGAATCCTTCTTCACTCTTGTCAACTCCTTTCTTGCTTCTAATCTAGTTTCAAGAGTCTCTAGTTGTCTTGTCTTTTGGCAATAGCCATTTCAATTTCTATTAAATACATATTTTCTTATTTCTATTTTATAAGAGAAGTCTCACTTGTCTATTTGATTTCATCGAATTCTTATCTTTGACAATAGAAGACCACGTCATACGACATCATGCAGCTAGAACCTTATACAATTCATAGTGAAGGTCCTATTCTCTCCTCAGAATCCTCTCCTTGTTTTATAATAGATGTATATTTAGGACCAAAAAACTACAAAGCCTCTGCCTTATTAGATTCAGGAGCCTCAACATGCTTTCCAGATGAATAATTTGTTAAGAATCGTAAAATACCTTTAGTACAAAAAACTAAATCCGTACATGTAGAAATCATAGATGGTCGTCCATTCTCTTCTAGAGATATCACTAATGAAACCCGTCCTATAAAAGTAACAATAGATGGTCATAATAGCTACATAACCTTTAACATAATTAAATCTCCATCTAATCTAATTATTTTAGGTTTATCATGGCAGAAAAATATAATCCTCAAATAGATTGGAATTCTCATAGACTTGATTTTTCTGAAAACATTATTAAACATCATGCCAACCAAGTAAAAAGCTATAAGCCTAGTATAGTAAAATCCATACTTATAGATGCAAAAGCTTTTATACACGCAACAAAAGAAGGATCAACTTTTGCTATTTATGCCACATCCATTTTTGATGGTGGAAAGACTTTAAGTGGTATTTCAAACCAATATCTAGATTATCAGGATGTTTTTGAAAAAAAGAATGTAGATATTCTTCCTGAGCATCGTCCATATAATTGTTCAATTGACCTCAAAGAAGGAACTCAGCCACCATTTGAACCAATCTATAGTTTATCACAAGATGAGTTGGCTGAACTCAAGGCATATATTGATGAGAATTTGGCCAAGAATTGCATACGCCATTCTAAATCTCCAACAGGAGCTCCAATTCTATTTGTGAAGAAAAAAAATAGATCATTGCGGATGTGTGTTAACTATCAAGGACTCAACAAGATCACAATCAAAAACAAATATCCATTACCTTTGATATCAGGACTTCTTGACCAATTAAATCAAGCTAAGATCTATACAAAAATAGGTCTAAGAGGACCATACAATCTAGTATGCATCAAAAAAGGAGACAAATAGAAAACTGCGTTTCGAATTAGATACGGATATTTTGAATATAATGTCATGTCTTTTGGACTTACAAATGTACTAGCTGCTTTTCAACATTTCATGAATGATATTTTTTGTGAGTTCCTAGACAATTTTATTGTCTGCTACCTAGACAATATTTTCATCTATTCTAAGAACATAGAAGAACATTGTCAAGGACATACTTGTTAGAATCTTCTAGAATATTCTAAAAGTTTCCTAGAACTCTCTAGAACCTTCCAAAGCCTTCTAATATCTTCCTACTTAGTAGAAGTTGCTTGAGAAGCTCCCTAGTTGGAGGAAGCTGCTTGAGAAGCTTCCTAGGTAGGAATATATATTGGAGTCGAGGCTGAAGAGTTCTTCAGTCTCGACAACACATCTCTTGGAGCTCTAGCTCACCTCTCTGGTGTTGTTTTTGTACTCATCTGATTAATCCAGTTCCTGCCTGTTCTTCTTGAACTTCTTGTTTAGACTTCAAGTCTATATTCTATGTCCATGATATTAATCCAGTTCTTGCCAGTTCTTCTTGAACTTCTTGTTTAGACTTCAAGTCTATATTCTGTGTCCATGACAGTTTGTCGAGACTACTCTCACCTTGGATATCAGAGTTAGTTTCTTCTTGTTGGAGTGTGGATTATCCCTCTTCTTGAAGGTACACTAGTATTTTAGAGGTTGCGGATTACCCTCCTCTAAATTGATATCTTTTTGTCATAATATTGGAGTCTTATTCTTCTTGGAGAGAGTGGATTACTCCTCTTCTTGAAGATCTTAAGGCGTTTTAGAGGTTGCGGAGTACCCTCTTCTAAACCAATATTTCCTCCTTGTAGAAACAATTATTTCCTTTCTCTTAGAATGGTTGGAGGTCAAGACATTAATATGAGTGAAAGTTTGGAATCCAAGATGGATGCCATTATGAATGCTCTTGCTACGTTATCACAGAGAACTATAGTGATGGAAGGAGTCTTTGCAAGACTTTATAATGATGGAGCATCCAGAATAGCACAATCTGGGCTTCATCAACCTCGAATTTCTGCACCAGAAGAAGCAGGTTTACCTGTGGTTCAACGAGAACCATTACTTCCACAACAAAAAGAACCTTGTATTAGCCTTTCAGACAAGTTTGATGGCACACGCTCTAAGTTTCGAGGTTTCATCAATCAAATCAAGTTAATAACAGCTCTACAACCCGAACGTTATCCGTCGGAGGAATCACGTGTTAGATTGGTTAGAACTTTACTTACAGGACAAGCTCTATCGTGGTTTGCTCCTCTATTTGAAAAAGGATCACCGATTTTGAATAACTTTGAGACTTTTTTGGATACATTTGCAGAAGCATTTGGCGAGCATGACAAGGCTCGATGGACTACAATAAAAATTTGATCACTACGACAAGGGACTTGCTTTGCATCAGTCTATACATCAGATTTCAGGCAATTGGCATGCGATATCAATTGGGATGAAGAAGCATTGATGAGCCAATTCTATTGGGATCTAAGGGATGATGTGAAGGATTTGTTATTATCTCTTCCTGATCCACAAACGCTCAACGAAGCCATTAGCCAAGCTGTAAAGTGTGATAACCGCCTATTTTAACGTCGCCAAGTCCAACGCTCCAGACAATATACAAGTCATCGCGGCGCAATTATATCGGCAAGTAGCCTAAATTCACAAGCGGAGACAGAGGACATGCAGATTGATGCGGTACGTATCAAATCTCTTACTTCAGAAGAAAAGAAGCAGCGTATAGAGAAAGGTTTGTGCTTTTATTGTGATGGAGAAAGCCATAGAGTTAGAAATTGTCCGAAGAAGCAAAATAGACACAGCATCAAGAATAGAGGTACATTTGTTCAGGAAAACGAGGATGCCCAGCCACAATAGGAACCGTGCGGCTGGACAAATCAAAACCAAGTTCCTCTCTTTCTATTCAACCTGCCCATTATTTTACAATTCTTTTGTCTTTTGTTCCTGAAAAACTAAAAATCTTAGCCTTATTAGATTCAAGAGCATCTGCTTGTTTCTTAGACCAAGAATTTGCTAAGCGTCACAAAATTCCCCTAGTACAAAAATTCAAACTTGTTTCCGTAGAAGTAATAGATGGACGACCTTTATTATCTGGTAGTATCATCCATGAATCAGAACCTATAGAAGTAATGTTTAAAGACCACAGTAGTTATATTATTTTCAACATTATTAGTACTTTATCAAATCCTATTATTCTTGGTCTTTCTTGGTTGAAAAAATATAATCCATCCATAGATTGGAGGTTGCAGAGGATAACATTTCCCATAGAACAAGCTGAGCATAAGCCTCGAAGAAGACATCAAACCAAAAAATCCTTGTTCATTGGAGCAAGAATGTTTTTAAGATTATGTAAGGAAGACACACCATTGGTCATTTATGCGACTCCAACTAGTGGAGAGCAGATTTTAATAACATGTATACTCGAATAATACAAGGATTTTCAAGACGTGTTTCAAAAGAAGAATGCTGACATGCTACCAGAACATCGACCATATGATTGTGCCATAGAATTGCAAGAAGGAGCACAACCACCTTTTGGCCTAATCTACAACCTATCGCAGATGGAGTTGGTTGAGTTACGGAAATATATTGGCAAGAATCTAGCCAAGAACTTCATTTGTCATTCAAAATCGCCAGCTGGGGCACCAATCTTATTTGTGAAGAAAAAGGATGGCTCACTACGGATGTGCGTGGACTATCGAGGTCTCAATAAGGTGACAAAGAAGAATCGCTATCCATTACCTTTGATCTCTAGTCTTCTGGAACAACTTGGACGTGCAAAGATCTTTATAAAGATTGATCTAAGGGGAGCTTATAACCTTGTGCGAATCAAAGAAGGAGACGAATGGAAGATAGCTTTTTGTACAAGGTATGGTCATTTTGAATATAATGTCATGCCATTTGGTCTTACCAATGCTCCGGCGGTTTTTCAACACATGATGAATGATATTTTTCGAGAATATCTAGACGATTTTGTTGTCATTTATCTGGATGATATCTTGATATTTTTTGAGAACGAAGAAAAGCATAAGAAGCATGTTTGTTTGGTACTCAAAAAACTACACGAGCAAGGACTCTATGCCAAGTTGGAGAAGTGCTTATTTCACCACACTGAGATGGAGGTTTTAGGATTTGTTGCAACTACGGAAGGCTTGAAGATGGATCCCAAGAAGGTGGAAGCAATTGTGTCCTGGAAAGTTCCAAAGACGGTTAGAGACGTACAATATTTTCTCGACTTTGCTAACTTCTATCGGATCTTCATCAAGAATTATTCTCAAGTTACTGCTCCACTCACTCGATTAACATGTAAGGATAAGCTAGAATGGAGATTTCTAGCGGAAAAAGTATTTCAAAATCTTAAAACGACATTTACTACGGCTCCAATCTTCGTACACCCAAACTTTGCAAAAGCTTTCTATTTGGAAACCGATGCTTCGGATTTTGCTTTAGGAGCCGTACTTTCACAGATGGGCATTGACAATAAGCTTCATCCGGTTGCATTCTATTCACGAAAGTTTTCTGCGGCTGAGATCAACTACGAGATTCATGATAAAGAACTCCTTGCTATAGTGGATTCTTTCCAAGAGTGGCGTCACTTCCTCGAAGGAGCTACGCATCCGGTGACCGTATATACGGATCACAAGAATCTAGAATATTTCATGTCTGCTCGGGTTCTAAACCGTCGTCAAGCTCGATGGAATATGTCGCTATCTAGATTTGACTTTGTTATTACTTATTGGCCTGGAAAGTAGCAAGGACTATCTGATGCCTTATCAAGAAGATCATATCTTGCGCCGAAGATTGGAGAGGCAGCGCTTGATCAGTAGTGTACGACATTATTAAAGCCAGAGCAATTCAGAATTTATGTTGCTGTGGTGCCAATTGATGCTGACTTCCTCAACCAGGTACGTGCTGTAATTATTGAAGATCCAATAGTCCTTGATATTAAGCAACGTATCAATGATGACAAGTTCAAGGTTGAAGGAGATCTCTTATACTTTGAGGAGCGGCTATATATCCCAAAAGGGCCAGCACGACTTCGAGTCCTTCAATCTCGTCATGACTTTCTAGCTGCGGGACATTTTGGATTCAACAAAACCTTGGAACTCATTTCTCGAGATTTTTGGTGGCCCCAAATGTGGAAGGATGTGAAGGATTTTGTCCTCTCTTGTGACATTTGTTCAAGATCCAAGAACCCTCGACATCGCCCTTATAGACTTCTACAGCCATTATCCATTCCGTGTCGTCCATGGTCTTCAGCTTCTATGGATTTTATTACAAATCTGTCGCCATCAAATTCATTTGACAGCATCTTTGTTGTGGTGGATCGACTTACAAAGATGGCACATTTTATCCCTTGCAAGAAGACATCATCAAGCAAAGATACAGCAAGGCTCTTCCTTGATAATGTGTATCAATATCATGGTCTACCACATGATATTGTGTCAGATCAAGGAACCCAATTTATATCAAAGTTTTGGAGATCTTTTTTTAAAATATTGAAGGTGGACATCAAGCTTTCTTTGGCATTCCATCCTCAAATTGACGGCCAAACAGAATGGATGAATCAAGTTTTGGAATAATATTTACAATGCAGCATCAACTATCAGCAAGATGATTGGATTGCATATCTATCGCTAGCCGAGTTTGCATATAATAACACCCTTCATGGATCGACTCAAAAAACACCATTCTTTTCCAACTATGGGTACCATCCGAAGCTTGATCTATTGAGTCCGTCAGCGAATAACAACCCAACAGCTGAAGGATTGGTGCAGCAGCTATCGGAGCTTCAAACCACATTGAAACTTCAATTGCAAATTGCCCAAGAGTCTTACAAAGCATCCGCGGATAAATTGCGGAATCATGCACCTAATTTCAAAATTGGAGATAAAATATGGCTGCTTTGATGGAATATCAAGACCAAGCGACCATGTGATAAGTTGGACTACCGGAGATTGGGACCATTTATTATCCAGAAGCAGGTCAATCCTATGGCATATTGCTTAGAGTTACCAGCTGCTATGAAGGTACACCCTGTCTTTCATGTTTCTCTGTTAGAGCCTTATCGAGAATCATCTTTTCTTGGAAGAGTGCAATGTCCGCCACCTAGTATAGAAATTGAAAACAACGAAGAATATGAGGTGGAAAGGATACTAGATTCACGGCAAAGATGGAATAAATTAGAGTACTTTGTGCATTGGAGCGGCTACGATATTAATGAAAGAACATGGGAACCGGCCAAAAATCTTGCCAATGCATCTCAAAAGGTACGGAAATTCCATCGATGATATCCTAATAAACCAAAAGCTGGTCATTAACGAAGCGTGAAGATGAAGCCTTCTCTAGAGAAATGAATAAAAAAAGGATCCATGAATCATCTGCCTCGTGAACGACAGCTGGAATATATTACAGAGACTATGCGACAAATTTTTGATTTCCTACGTTTGTAAGTATACATCTCAAATGGCTTCTCAGAGACCTCGAAGCTAAAAGAGGAGGTGATGTCAAGGATATACTTATTAGAATCTTCTAGAATATTCTAGAAGTTTCTTAGAACTCTCTAGAACCTTCCAGAGCCTTCTAATATCTTCCTAGTTAATAGAAGTTGCTTGAGAAGCTCCCTAGTTGGAGGAAGCTGCTTGAGAAGCTTCCTAGGTAGGAGTATATATTGGAGTCGAGGCTGAAGAGTTCTTCAGTCTCGATAACACATCTCTTGGAGCTCTAGCTCACCTCTCTGGTGTTGTTTTTATACTCATCTGATTAATCCATTTCCTGCCTGTTCTTCTTGAACTTCTTGTTTAGCCTTCAAGTCTATATTCTGTGTCCGTGACAAACATGAAATATATATTCGTCAAATATTATAAAAACTTAGAGATGCGAGATTGTACGCCAAGATAGAAAAGTGTGTATTTCACACTATTCAAGTCGATTTCTTAGGATACATTATTTCAAATGATAGTCTCATAATAGATTCTAAAAAAATCTAGATAATCGTGAATTGGAAGATTCCAAAGATGGTAAGAGATGTCCAATGTTTTTTGGAATTTATCAATTATTATCAAATCTTCATCAAAGACTTCTCTCAAATTGCAGCTCTACTTACACGTTTGACTTGTAAAGACAAATTCCAATGGAATCAAGAAGTGGAAGTAGCATTTGAAGCTCTGAAGATATCATTTATTTCTGCACCAATCTTATATCGTATTGACTTTTTCAAAGTATTTTTTATAGAAATAGATGCATCAAACTTTACTTTGGGTGAGATTTTGTCAGAAATGGAAACAGATGACAAATTTCATGTAATAGCTTTTCATTCAAGAAAATTCTCAGCAAGCGAGATCAATTATGAGATCTACGACAAAGAACTTCTTGCAATTGTAGATTCTTTTCAAGAATGGCGTCATTATCTAAAAGGCGCTTCTAGTCCAATCACCATGTATACGGATCATAAGAACCTTGAGTATTTCATGTCAACACGCGTGTTGAATTGTCGTCAAGCTCGTTGGAGTATGTCTTTGTCAAGATTCGAGTTCATTATCACTTATCGGCTAAGAAAACAACAAGGTTTGTCTGATGCGCTTTCTAGACGTTCTTATTTTGTACCAAAAGAAGGAGATGTAGCTTTTGAGCAACAAAAAATGGCCCTCTTGAAACCAGAGCAATTTCATCTTCGAGCAATGAAATCAATATTGACTGTTGATTCAACTTTTTTCAAGCAAATTCAATCAAGTATGTCCTCAGACCCTCTTAATCATGATATCAAGAATAATTCTTCTAAGACTCATGATTCTTCTAAATTCGAGTTCAAGAATAACCTACTATATTTCAAAGGATGCCTATATGTCCCAGAAAGAGAAGCCCGTTGTCGTATAACGTGGTCTTCTATCTGGGAATACACTAGGTACCTAGTTGTGAAGAATTTAGTTGAAATTTGATTGCAAAAATCCAACATGTAATTTGTCCTCAATAAAAAAAGACAAATAATACAACAATCTTACAAAAGAGAAGTTATATATATAAATCCTCTTATATTCAAGTAAGTTTGTACAAAAAAGATTCAAATTTCCACAAAAATCCTTCAAAATTTTATTCACCCCCAAGGACTTATTTCTTACTAAACTTTAGAATTCAAAAACTCTTCATCCAACCATTTGGTTTCTACAAAATTTACTTCAAAGTGTAGATAATTGTCCTAAGTTTTATTACAAGAAAGAATCAACCATAAATACATTTTTGATCGACCGATATTTCAAAATCCCTAATAGGTGCTTAAAACCCTAATTCACAAACACCTAAGCACTATTTTCCTTATATCTCACAAACTCAAAACTTTAATACCACAAAATTTTTGTTCATAGTCTTGTGACATAAATATATATACTCTTGAAAATTTTGAGCTAAAAATCTTTCAAATTGCTTAAGATATTGCTCAAAATGTAACCACTATGTTAGCAGGTCACTTATTGCCCTTAAGTTTGTAAGCACTGACTTCAATTCCCAATATCTCCTTCACCTTAGCTTAAATTTTTTTAAGCTATACATAAAAACTATAGTCGTAAAAGTGCTTTCTCCAACTCTAGTTGCCAATCTTCAATTGCTTTCTGTATGCACGAATTATATCCAAAAGAGTGACAGTAGGTCCAAAATCAACACCTTAACTTTTAGCGCCGATTACTTCTTCATAAAAAGTGCATGTTATACAAAATTTGCATCTAAACCACATCCAAAAACCTAAACCTTATGATGCTAGCCTGTGATGTTCGACTCTCCTTGAAAAAAAAAATCCTAACTCCTAATAAACCTCTCGGGCAGCCTCCTTGAAGTCCATTGGGCATGATTTTTGGCCAATAGGAATATAGACTTCTATCATCTATCTCTATTCATCCACATAGATGGCCAAACTACCCTTTTTACACTAAAAATCTTTTTCTAATCCTTTTTTTTATAAGATTTATATACTTTGTGCCTTAAGCACCAAATAAAAGAAATAAATTAAGATTTTAAGGGTCACCAATGTCTAACAAAGGTGACTTAAGATATATATATATGTAAAAGTTATTGTCAATATAAATCAACCTCAAAATCACTATCAAAAAAAAATAAGGTTATATAAATTTCAATAATAATCTTTTAAATAGATCACTTCTAAATTAGCAACCTAATCACATCTTATAACCAATAAAAGTCCATTGATATGGCTCTCATTTAGTTATGTAGTAAATTATACATTAAATATACATGTATAATTTTTTCACATAGTAGCCAAATCACAACATGACACCATTTACGTGTTCTTCAAGCAAGTCATGATTTTTCAACAGCAAGACATTTTGGATACAATAAGAGTTTGGAACTTATATCAAGAGATTTTTAGTGGCCTCAAATGTGGAAGGCAATCTAATACTTTGTACAATCATGTGATATCTGCTCAAGATCAAAGACTCCTCGTCATCGATCTTTTAAACTTCTTCAGCCATTACCTATTCCAAAACAACCATGGTCTTCTATTTCTATGGATTTCATCACAAATCTTCCAAGCTCAAGATCTTATGATTCTATATTTGTAATATTAGATTGATTCACCAAGATGGTACACTTTGTGTCATGCACAAAATCTATCACAGGTGAAGAAACAGCTAAGCTTTTTATTGATAATATCTATTGCTATCATGAATTATCTAAGGATATTATATCGGATAGAGAAATTCAATTTGTGTTAAGATTTTGAAGAATCTTTTTCAAGATCTTAAAAGTGGACATAAAGTTATCTTTAGATTTTCATCTTCAAACTGACAGACAAACAGAGCACGTGAACCAAGTCTTGGACCAATACTTAAGGTGTACCATCAATTACCAATAAGATGATTAGGCAGCTCTTCTGCCATTGGCAGAGTTTGCTTATAATAATATAATATATTCTTCTATGCAACAAATACCTTTTTTTGTCAATTATGGTTACCACCTATAACTTGATGCTTTTGACTTTTTAAAAGTTGATAATCTAGTGGCAGAAGATTTGACAAATCATTTGTCAAAGCTACATGCAATAATGAAGGTGCAATTAAAAGAAGCTCAAGAACAAGAAAAAAATAAATACAGATGCGTATCGTAAAAAATAACCACAATTCAATGTGGAGGACAAGGTATGGTTACTTTGTTGTAATATCAAGCCTACTCGTCCTTGTGATAAATTGGACTATCATAGGCTTGGATCTTTTTCTATTTCTGAACAAATCAATCTAGCTGCATATCGATTACACCTATCAGAGTCCATGAAGATCCATCTTGTATTCCACGTATCACTACTCCAGCCATACAAGACAATGGATATATAAGAAAAAAGACAAATACCATTGCCTTTTATAGAAGTGGACAACGATGAAAAATTCAAGGTTGAAGAGATTTTAGATTCAAGGCGGTGCCAAAATTGACTAGAATATCTTGTGCTTTGGCGCGGTGTCGTGGCAAAAGTCCGCTTCAGGTAGACGCAAGGTCCCTCTTTACAATCAAGTTGGATCCAATATGCACAAACTTTCTTAAATTTTTTTTTTATAGTCACAAAACCATGCGTGTAATAAATCAATAAACTAGAAGCTTGGAAATTTATAAATCAAAATCCAGCCGTTTATATAAGTTTAAATTTTGGAAGCATAGAATTCACTTCTATAGTCATCTTCACAAAAATTCTCAACCATGAATTCATTACCAATCACCAGATATCATCAAAATATTAGTAAGTAATTATATAAGTAAAACCAAACCAAAAACTTGAAAATTCATAATTTAAGATCCAATTGTTCAAATAAGCTCAAAATTTAAGAAAACATAATTCATACCTTTGATCTTTGTCATATAAATTTTGAGCTGTGAATTCATTGTTGATCATTAGATATCACCAAATCCTTGGCAGATACTTTTAGAAGTCAAATCTCAATCCGAAACTTGAAAATTCATAATTTAAGATCCAACTATTCAAATAAGCTCAAAATTTGAAAAAACATAATTCATACCTTTGATCCTCATTACATAAATTTTGAGCTTATGAATTCATTGCCGATCGTTAGATATCACCAAATCCTTGGCAGATACTTTTAAAAGTCAAAACCCTAGACACTTGAGAACAAATTTGCCATTACTCCCTAATCAAAGTCTCAATTGATATGAGATTTTAGACATAGACTCTTTATAGTATAAGTAATATGTACACAAAAAATGAGCTTCAAATTCTTCTTGAAACTCAAGTTCTAGCTTAAAGCAAATCCTTCTATTTATCTAATTTCTTCAAAATCCCAATTTAGTTTGTTGGGTTTAACTAGCCATATCTCACTCATTCTAAACTCATTTCTATCAATTCTTGGATGTAAAATGTATAGCTTGAAGTCTAGTTTCTAACCCAACTTCTTGATTTCTTGCTAGTATCTTAAAACTTCTAATATACCCTAAAAAGTGACAGTAGGTGTCATATTAGTAGTCTAAGTTCAAATAAGCATATCTCTCTCATCTAAGCTCCGAATCCTGCGTTTCTACTACCTAAACTCATGCCAAGAAGAAGCTCTCTTTCAATACCTCTCTGGATTTGCCAGAAAACCCCATCTTCTTCTCCTCCAAGCTCGTCAAAG
The DNA here is from genome assembly GCA_036785485.1 of Physcomitrellopsis africana. Classification (NCBI taxonomy): domain Eukaryota; kingdom Viridiplantae; phylum Streptophyta; class Bryopsida; order Funariales; family Funariaceae; genus Physcomitrellopsis; species Physcomitrellopsis africana. The sequence continues at coordinate 18,995 of JAWRVF010000914.1, forward strand.
AAGTCGCAGCTAAGGTCTTTAAAGTCCAAGTCAACAATTAATAGTTTAAAGTTATAAAAATCCCAAATCTAATCCTCCAAGTCAGCACTATTAATGGTAGCCAACTATTGACATCCAAATCTATTATTTATCCTTGGTAAAATCCTAAATTCAACCTCAAAGTCAAAACTCCTTATATCTTCAGATATAACCCTGAATCTACTAAAATCTAAGATTGAAAAAAAGATAGAAGAAATAAAATAAAATTTCAAGGCTAAACCAAAGTTAAAGTTAAGATTAAAGATAAGGTAAAATTTTAACCAAAGAAAAAGAAAGAAAGTGAGAAATTTTTCCTAAACTATATAAAAACTTAGATTGGTAAGAAGAAAGAAAGAACTTAATAAAATTTTGAAGAAAAGATAGTTAAGTTAGGTTTCTATACATGGATGTATTTACTTCACGACAGTAGACATAATATTAGTGAACGCACATGGGAGCCATCCAAAAATCTAGCAAATGCATCAATAAAAATCAATGCATTTCATTGACAATATTTATTTAAATTTAGATTTTAAAAAAATCAAAAAAAGATTTGTTATAAAGCAAAGTAGGTTCTATAGAGATGAGACATTACAACTATCACAACCTTCAAGATGACAAAATAGAGATGAAGACCCTCAAGAACAACATGTCTTTCCTCAAATTAATAGTAAAATACAACGTGTTTGATATCATCACCTTGGAAGAGACTCCCAATGTTTGGTGATACTTTTAAAGGTAAGAACTACTCTTGATGGTGTTCCTAATGTTTTCTTTGAAAGAAGTTATGAAGGCCTCAACAATAATCAAATAACAAGGTGGTCCTCTTGTCCTAGTATGGGACATTATTGATGGCTAAAAGGACCTATCAACTACCTTCAAAAGGAATAAAGATCAGAGTATGTGACAAGCACAATTCGATGTATCCTAGACTTCCTCAACATGTAATCATCACTCCTCATGGAACTCGTCCCTAAAAAGAGGGATAATGTCACGAACATAAGATTCACTCCAATAATTATCTAATTAATATAAACCAATAGAAGTAGGTAAAATAAGTTGATTTCATAATATGTGATAGAAAAGCTTCTTAGAAGCTTTATACACGTAAAATCACCTTAATACATGTCTATAGGTGATTGATAGGTTAGAAACTTAATCAACAAGCTAGTCACATGGCGCACATGTTGATAGCTTGTAGAACAAGCTAGCCATGTATCAGACATGTTGATAGCTTGCAGAACAAGCCAAGTATGTGGCACACATGTAAAAAACTTGTCATGTAAATTTGACACATGTCTTAAAAATTAGACACATATAGGGGAACCTATAGAATATTGCCACGTAGCTCTTAGTTAGATAGTATTTATAGAGGCAAGAGTGAAGCCTTCTTCACTCTTGTCAATTCCTTTCTTGCTTCTAGCCTAGATTCAAGACTCTATAATTTTCTTGTCTTGTGGCAATAGCCATTCTAATTTCTTTTAATATACATACTTTCTTACTTCTATTTTTTTATACTTATTAATAGAAGTTTCATATGTTTATTAGCTTTCATTGAGTTCTTATCCATGACACTTTTTGGCCCAATTTATAATCTCTCTCAAAATGAGTTTTGAGCGTTGAAAGATTATATTGATAAAAACCTTGCAAAGAACTTTATCAAGCATTTAAAACTTCTTTGTAAAGAAAAATGATGGTTCCTTGCATATGTGCATTGATTATTAAGAATTGAATAAAATAACAATAAAAAATCATTATCCACTACTATTAATCTCAAGACTTTTGCAACAACTTAGCCAAGCTAAGATCTATACTAAGATAGATCTATGTAGAGCATATTATTTGGTACAAATAAAGAAGAAAAATAAATAAAAGACTTTATTTTGAATAAAGTATGGATATTTTGAATATAATATCATGCTCTTTGGATTAACAAATATACCTACTAATTTTTAGTATTTAATGAATGATATCTTTCAAAAACATCTAGATAAGTTCATGGTGATCTATCTTGATGATATCTTGATCTACTCAAAAAATCTGGAAGAACATGAGGAGTATATAAAGTTAATATTATAAAAGCTATGAGATGTAAGTCTATATGCCAAACTAGATAAATATATATTTTATCAACTAAAAATGGAATTTTTGGAATACATTGTATCTATTGAAGATTTAATCATGGATCCTAAGAAAATAGAGGCAATTATGCAGTGGACCATTCTAAAGACTATAAGAGACATACAATATTTTCTTGGATTTATTAATTTCTATTCAATCTTCATCAAAAATTACTCACAAGTTATTACTCCTCTTATTCAATTGACATACAAAAATAAGTTGAAATGGAGGCCTCAAGTATAGAAAGTATTTTAAGATTTCAAAATAGTGTTCACTATAGTTCTAATATTAATATATCCAAATTTTATAAAAGCATTTTACATAAAGATCAATGTTTTGGATTTTGCACTAGAAATACTTTTATAAATGGATATAGATAATAAATGCCATCCTCTTATATTTTATTTTCAAAAGTTTTTTGCTGTTGAAATTAATTATAAAATCTACAATAAGAAGCTTCTTGTTATTATAGATTTTTTTCAAAAATGGCATTATTTTTTCAAATGAGTAATGCATCTTATGATTGTGTACACAGATCAAAAAAACTTCAAATATTTTATGTTAGCTCAAGTTTTTAATTGCTGTCAAATTCATGGAAATATGTCATTATTTCAATTTAATTTTATTATCATTTATTGACCTGGGAAGTAATAAGAGTTGTCCAAAGCTTTATCAAAGAGATCACATCTTATACCAAGTGCAGGAAAAGTAATATTTGATCAACAATATGCAATTTTGTTAAAATTGGAGCAATTTTGCTTTTCCTCAACTATTATATTGACACCTATTGATTCTAGTTTCCTCAATGAAGTGCATATTGCAATTACTAATGATACTTTGGTCCTTGATATCAAGCATCACCTCAATAAAAATGCTGATAAGTTTAACCTTGATGAAAACCTTTTATATTTTGAAGAATGTTTATATATCTCAAAAGGACTAATATGACTATAAATTCTTCAATCTCGCCATGACTTTCCAACTATAGGTTACTATAGATTTAATAAGATCTTAAAACTTATTTTTTGAGATTTTTGGTGGCCTCAAATATGGAATGTTGTAAAAGACTTTGTACTCTCTTGTGACATCTATTCAAGGTACAAGAATCCTCAACATCTTTATAGATTCTTATAGCCCTTGTCTATTCTAAGATGGTCATGGTCTTTTATCTTGATGGATTTTTTTACAAATCTATTGCCATCCAATTTATTAGAGAGCATCCTTGTGGTTGTTGATTAATTCACAAAGATGGCTTATTTTATTTTTTATAAGAAGATTGTTTCTAGTGAAGAAATAATAAGACTCTTTTTTGACAATATATATTGATATCATAGCTTATTCAATGATATTATATTCAATCAAGGATTCCAATTTGTATCTAAGTTTTGAAGATTTTTTTTTGAAATATTAAAAATAGATATTAAATTTTTTTTGACTTTCCATCCTCAAATTGATAATCAAAGAAAATAAATTAATTAAGTTTTGAAACAATATTTATAATATAGCATCAACTATCAATAAGATGATTGGATCTTATATCTACCATTAGCAAAGTTTATATATAATAATATTATTTATGCTTCTCAATTTAACAAATATTATTTTATTCCAACTATGGATATCATCTAAAGCTTAATTTATAGAATATGCCAAAAAATAATAATCCAACAGCTAAAAGATTTACAAAGCATCTATCGTAATACCAAACAACCTTGAAGCTTCAATTGCACGCAACTCAAGATGCTTATGAGACATTTGTAGGTAAATTCAGGAATCAATTGTGTGCTTTTTATATTTGAGATAAAGTATGGTTTTTTTGATGGAACATTAAAATTAAGTGGTCATATAATAAGTTGGACTATCAGAGGTTAGGACCATTTTCTATCCAAAAGCAAATTAATCCACTGGTATATTGCTTCAAATTACTATCTTTTATAAAGATACATCTAATTTTCCATATCTCTCTTTTGGAATCTTATAGAGACTTATATATTTTGAAAAGAACACAATATTTGCTACTTAATATCAAAATTAAAAATCATGAAGAATATGAGGTCAAAAAGGTATTTGATTCATGGCAAAGATAGAGCAAATTGGAATATCTTGTTCATAGGTGCAACTATTATATCAATAAACGTATATGAAAACCAATCAAAAATCTTGCCAATGTACCTCAAATGGTATAGGAATTTCATCAATTTTATTTCCACAAATCCAAATATGTTTTATAATTACTTCTTAATGAAAATTGGATTCAAGAAATATGTATAAGAAAAAGAGAGTCAAAAGAAAGTCTTTATCAATATGTAGTCATGTGTTCCAAGATAGGATAGAGTTATAAAAGCAAATTAGTCACCATGTCAAACCTTCAAGTGTTAAAAGATTTAGCAGAACAAGATTCAAAAGATTCACTTTCTATACAAGCTTCAAGCAAACTAGTGCAATTATTTTACCCTTTAATTGAACAAAGTGAGGACAATTTGTTTCAACCCCAAGTATGACTACAATTGAAGCCATTAGGAGCAATATCTAACCATGTAAGTTTCAATTCTAATGCTTGAATTTTAGTAATATTGCTTGAGCTTAGAAAGGTGAATCCTTTTAAGTTTAAAATCTTGTTTAGAAGATGTTTTCAAGGCTGCAGTCAAGATCAGATCCTTGGATGGGATGTTTCAACAATGGAAATACTAGCTCAAGGCCATAGGTAATTTTTTTGAGGACCAATAGAGCCTATTACTTAAGAATAGAGAACAAAATACATAACTTCATTGGTGTAATGTTGTTATGATATAATGTGACTATTAGATGAAAGAGTGTGGAAATAGTATATTATAGAAGATTTTAGTTCAAAATATTGTAGCAAACTATCTTAGAAAAATTGATAATAGTAAAAAGGGAGTAAAACTAATGGATGTTAATGCTGCCTTTTTTATAATGAGCTTCTGTTTATTTTGTAGGACCATAAGTAAAGCAAAATAAAGTAGATTGGAAAATAAAATAATATAAGAATATATAGGAGGGAATTAAGAATAGGTTATAGAAAAATTTACTACAAAAATCTCAAAATAGATATCCAGAGAGGACCAATTATGAGCCAAGATTGGAAATTGATCCCGAGGCACAAAACCACATGCCTATGGTGGGTCAAGAGACTTTTTGGAGATCAAAAGATGGAATTAGAGAGCAGACAAGAGGATCTTTCTTTGAGCATTAGTTGGGAGTGATTTTAGTTGGTAATAACTTTGTAATGGCTTTGCAAAGTTAGGATTGATTTTGGTGACTTTGATTTTGTGAAATATATTGGAGTTTATATTTTTAAGCATTTTGTGAGATAGGTTATAGATCTATAGGTGATATTTTGTGGGTTGGTGCATACAATAATGCTTATAAGGTGCTATAAATTTAAAATTGATCTAACAGTTCAATCAAATATTACTAAAGTTTATGTGGGTTGGGATCTCAGAAATTGGGAATTGACAGTTAATTAGGTTTCTTAAGATTTCTAGCAATTTACTAGCTGGATTGGAATGAAATTTATGTATATGTGTAGAAGATTTAATTTTCTACATGCAAGTGAAATTTGGAAGCAACTAAATGGTATAAAAAGGAGATATTGAGACTAGACAATCAACATTAAGGTATGAGAAGGAGGCCGGCCGCTACTCGATTGAAATTTTAGATTGAATTTCTTGCTGGTAAGTTTGATCCTCTTCAAATTTTATGTGCTTGCTGCTAACTTAGTTTTTAAGGAGTGTGTAAATTTTTTAAGTAAGATCAACAATTTAATCAATAGTTATTGAGGTTCTAAAATTGCCTTAGGAATTGTTTAGGGCTTGGTTAGGGTTTAATTAGGATTTAGAGTTGGATTTAGTTAGGATTTGTTTTAGGATTTATTAGGATTTGACCAGGATTGACTAGAATTTAATTAGGGTTTTTTTAGGATTTGTTTGGATTTTACCAGCGTTGACTAGGATTTAGTTAGGATTTTATCATTTATTAGGATTTGACTAGGATTGACTAAGATTTAGTTAGGATTTGATCAAGGTTGACTAGGATTTAATTGGGGTTTATTTTAAGGCTTGTTAGGATTTGATCAAGGTTGACTAAGGTTTAGGTAGGGTTTGTTGTAAGATTTGATAGGATTTGATCATGGTTGACTAGGATTTAGTTAGGGTTTGTTTTAGGATTTGTTTGAATTTGACCAGGGTTGACTAGGATTTAGTTAAGATTTGATTAAGGATTATTTAGAGATTGATTAGAGAGGTTAAGACTAGTTATTGTTGCATATTTCTTTTTCATCTTCCACAACCAGGTGCCCGGAGCATTCTCAAGCAAGACTTCACGACATACAACAACGTATTCTTGACTTTTTATATATGTAAGAAGATTTTTAAAGATATAAGCTCTTCTTAAAAATTTTGGCTAAAAAAAGAGGTGATGTTAGGGACATACACTTTAAAAATTCACAGAACCTTTTAAAACATTCTAGAAGTTTTTTAGTTAGGAGAAGTTACTTGAAAAGCTTTCTAATTGGTGGAAGTAGCTCAAGAAGCTTTGTAGTTAATGGAAGGAGCTCAAGAAGCTTCCAAGTTGGTAGAAGTTGCTCAAGAAACTTTCTAATTTGATAGAAGCCACTCAAAAAGCTTTCTAGTTTGATAGAAGCCGCTCAAAAAGCTTCCTAGTTTAATAGAAGGTGTTCAAGAAGCTTTTTAAATAAGAATATATATTGGAATTGATGCTAAAGAGTTCTTTAGTCTCAACAATGTATCTCTTGGAATTCTAGCTCACATTTTTTGATGTTGTTTGTATATTCATCTAGATAATTCAAATTCTTGTTGATTTCTTCTTGAAACATCTTTTTGATTTAAGTCTCTTATTTTGTATTCTTGTATCTTTGATAATATGCATATCTGCCAAAATATTATAGAAAAGATATTAATTATTCAAAATTTTAAAATATGTATATATATATATATATATATATATATATATATATATTTTAAATTTATTATTTATCAATTAGTATTGTATTCACACATTGGTAAAATTATATACTTCTATTATCACCATATTAGAAAAAATGGTGAATAATTTATATTTTTTAGATTTTATTAAATCTATATAGTAATCTTTATATTTTTTTATATTATAAATATATCATTAGTAGGATTGCAATATCTATCTCATGCCAATCAAAATATTAATAATATTATAGTGCATTAAAAAGATGATTGAATGATTTTAGAAGAGGATCAGATAGAAGAAGAAATTGGTTGGTGTAGCATTTTATAACTTTGAATATTTTCAAAGAAGACATCTTAAAATCAACTTTTATTCATGGTTTTTGGAAGGTGAAGTCTCAAGGTTATGAAGATCTCAAACCTTGGTATGTGATTCCAAAGTCTTTTATAAATTATGCATGTTGTTATTGTAAGTATGCAATTAGACACAATTTTTGCAAATATCAAATTGCAATCCTTCTTCATTTTTTATCAAATTATCATGCAACTACCATATTATAATTATGTGGAATATACTAAGGTAGCAAATAAGGAAGTTACATTGTACTTCAAATAATATGAATGACTTTAAAAATGATTCTTGTAAAAAAAATATAATGTTGAACATGAAGGAGTAAAAAATAAAGTTGACAAAGAAGTACATAGTGAACTAGTTATAGAATTGGAAAAAGAATCTCATAAGAAAAATATGAATGAAGTGTATGAAAATATTATACAAGTAGTAGATAGTAGAAATATTTTTTTATTATCATATTTTTTAATATTTTTTGAAAGAGCTAATAGTGAAGCAACTACATTACAAGCAAGAAGTGCCATCTATATTATTTATCCTAATATGGTTTTGAACTTATAATAGATATTTAAATGCTTTATTAAAAATAAAAACAAAAACATAAGAAATTATATGAAAAAAAAAAAAAAAAAAAAAAAAAAAACATAGAATAATTCTTTTAAATGATAAAGAATAAAAATATTATTTAAAAAAGATATCATATATATTTATATTTATTATAAATTATATAATATTTTATATTTTATGATATTTTATATTATTATGATTTATATAACATTATATATTATATAATATATAATATATTATTATAATTTTTATATAATTTATATTCAAATATAATATTTTTAAAAATAAATTTTTTTACTTATTTATCTATTTATTTGTGATATTTATATTATTTAATTTAAGAATAAATATATTTTAAAGAATAAATATAATATAGATATTATTTAAATAACTATATTTATGATTTTAAAATTATAATATTAAACATATTATATAAATTTAATAAAAGTTATAATATATTATAATATTTTATATATTTTTAATCATATAAATAAATTTTTAAAATTTCTAATAAATAAATTTTGTATGATTTAATTAAAGATTTTTCTTTCTTTTCAAATTTTTTTTTTTAACTAGAATTAGGAATTAGTCCAAACCCTAACCTTGGTAATGGTTGCTATGAAGACTGTGCTTTGCCATTAGGCAAAGCGCAATAGTAAGGCATTATGGACCTAGGTCCACGAACTATTGCCCTACCCCGCTCCACCCATAGAAGAGAAATGAGCTCCAATCTAGCCTAAGTCCTACCTTATCCTAGGAAAAAGAGCGGATATACTTTGGCCTTGTCCTACTTGCCTTAGTCAATAAGAAGAAGAAAGAAGGGTAAGGCCTACACCCAACCTATTTATTTTATGCTCTACACTACATAGACCCACCATATACCACTCAAAAAATGGCAACAAACCTTTGATAACTTCAAATCCAAACAATTTTTTTTATAGGATCCATTTAATTTAAATTTTTTTACTTAATTTGTTTTATAAATTATTCGTAAATAATGAATCTAAGCAATTATGAAAATATTTTCTAAAAAAAAAGTAAATTTATATCATCCTTGTGAATGACAATATTCATCCACAAGATAGATACTTTTTTTGACATGGCCAACAAACTACATCAAAGTATCTTAGCATTTTTACCCATTTTGTTATAAATTTTGTAATTAAACTTTTCTACCAAAAGGTCCATAAATAAAAGGTTGCACTTCAAAAAACATACATAGAACCAAATATGCATAATCAAACACAAATAGATTTATATTTATTTTCAGATTTGTGATCCAACGGTTAATGGTTGCTACTCTGGTATGTAAAAAACCCAAGCTAATAAAAACATACATTTTATGCAAGTTCTAAAATTTGAACCTCATTCAAAACTGTTGAACCTTAAAACCACTTTGAGACATTAAGAGGCGAACATCTCAAGCTAGGTCCAACACCTCTTGTTTCCTTTCCAATCAATGTATATTTCCAACACTTCATTGGTTTGGAAATTATATTAGTTCACTTTAGTCTACAGCCCTCACATCATGATGTTATCAAATTATGTGCTCTGGACTGTCTACATGTTAACAGCTTCGAAATGCCCAGTTTCAAGGGCTAATGAAGCTGTGATGCAACACTCCTACAAGCTGGCTATGCCGTCTTTCAGAAGAAAAAAAAAAGATAAGCTACCATTATGCAACTGTCTATTTCCAGGTCTACAAAAAGCAACCACACTTGAGCATACAGGAATCATCGCTCTATAACACCATGGATTTGCAGATGCAGTGGTCGAAGAAATGAGGCAGACAGCAAGAGAAAAAACATGAGCCTCTAGATGTACAACATTGAAAAGAATAGTAACAAAGAAAGCACCATCTTTTTCGGCTCTCAAAAGCTACCGTCATTGACTACCCCTTAATGACACAGTTGAGTATTCAGACTTCTAATTGGACCCTGGTCATGAGAATCACCCACCGCTTTCATGTGTTAAATGGTGTCATCCGTAAAACTTGGGTTGAGACCCTGGTCTAGTTCCTGAGGTGCCACTGTTGTCTGAGGTATACTGTTGAGAGGATGGACTACCCTTCTGCTGGAGTAGTGCGTGTTGGTGTTGAAAGAATTCCTGAATCTCCTGCGTTGTCATAGCTGCTCCACCCTCACTTTGCGCCTCGTGCATTTTGGACTGTAGCTGGGGAAATACCAAATCAAAGCTAGAGTAAGAACAGATTGAAACAAAAGTGAAAAATGTCCTCCAGCTGAAAATGCATATGAAATGAACTCCGTGTGTTGGGTTGAGTCTGTTGAGAATGCTAAAAGAAATGGCTCTTAAGGTACACTTGCATATGAGATCTGCAGTTAGTGTAGTAAAAAAGAACTGTGAGTCAAGTTGAGTTAGATACTTACCGCCTGAAAAAATGCTTGCTGCTGATCTACAGGAAAGGCTCGTAGTTGCTGTAACATACCCCTTTGCTGCACAAAGCACATGTTCAAGCTACATCACTATAGACGAAGCACATATTATGTTACTGCTAATTACAATCACCTTGCACATTGTTTCCCGATGCGATATGTACCAGACAATGATGCTGACAATTTCGATCCTATCAGACACCAAGATGCAGACCACTCTCCACATCCTTGTACTTTCACTATCACGGCCTAAAAGCGAATACAATTTTTTGACCATCAATAAATACATCTGATTGTAGGACTAGGACCAAGTTTTTCCAGCATCCCCAAATGATCTATTCGCATGTTTTTCTGCAGTTTCAATAATTTTATGCGTGCGTACCTGTTGTTGGGACTTCTTGACCTCCTCCATTTTCCGTGCAAAAGCTTCCGGCCCTAATTCTGCCTCTTCACATGCCATCTCCTCCCTAACCATTGATTTCAATATCAGAAGTAAAACTAGCAGGTGATGACAAATACGAGATCCGAACTTACGGAATTATGAAACACATCAATTGCCGTTTCCTCCACGTCATATAGTATACACTATCAGAAGAAAAAGCGAGTTTCTAATAACTTGTGGGGAATATCCTTGTGCTTACCGCGACACGAATTGATAGAATTGAATCATCAAGTCACGATCATCTGCGTAAACCGTATTCACCTTTCCCAAGCACTCAATTCCAAATTTCGGATCTGCAAACAAAGGGGTAGTAATGATACTCTCAACATTATGAACTCCTTTTATCTTTGACACATTTTGTCCTAGTCAAGATGCTGGACCGAGAACCTAAATTCTTGCATTCAACAAAGAAAAATTTCACCCACAGAAAATTGACCACTTTAAGTTCTTGCATAATCAAAACTTGGTAGAGGTAGACATGTCCCACTATCATAAGCTGCAACATTTCATAAGATCCACCCCTGCAAGCCAGTGAATAGACTCTGCGAGTATAAGAAGCTGGCTGCTAAAATCTACGAAGGTTGGATCATGTAAGGAAGCACTATGATCTCCAGCAAGCCGTATTTAGAAGAAGAATGAAGAGGAATGTCACCTACACCCATCTTGAGAAACAGCTCCTCCTGAATTTCAGTTGTCACATTTACTGCTTCCTGGGACATCCATATTGCCATTCAAATAAGCATTAGAACTTAACAAGCCAAACGCAAGGGTGGAAAAAAAAAACCATCGTAGACTGCTAGGGTACATGAAGAAGGCGAGATTACACTCACAACTCCAGCAAAATTACAATCATTCAGCACATTCTAGGTCCGCACAGAAGTTGGCTAACATCTAATCAATAAGCATCATTCATAATTTTCACATAAAGGGAAACTCATTATAAAGCGTGTAGGAAGTCGTGTCCATTTTAACAGGATTGTGAAAGGAAATCACCTGCTCGTCCTTAATAGCATCTGCAATACGGCTTTTTGTCTCTGTTTTCATACAAGACCATAGAACCACAATACATCAAACGTATGACAAAATGTAAAAGGAACAAGCAAACAATGCGACGCAGATCTGTAAGAAAGAAAATAAGAAAGCTCACGATAATCAACCACGTCTCCGTCAACGGTGCCAAATTAGAGGTGGTGACGAGCTCATTCGAATATGGTCATCCAGGATTATCAGCACAACCAACCAGATATTGCAGGCCAGTCTATTCAGCACTAGACCAGCAAATGGATGGGGATGACAGTACTTCTTTAAGTAATGAAATTTCAGAAAGTGTGGATTCTTTAAATGACGCGAAGACATTTTTTACAAGAAGACAACAAAACAATCTCAAAGAATGCACCACATGGTGTGCGTACCAGGTTGGTCAAGAACACTTGAAAAGTCCTGAAATAGTTGCAGCAACTGCTCTTTGGTGAGCATCCCTTCAGATTGCAAGTCAAGGTTCGGTTGTCCTCCGAAAATGCCACCAGCCCAATTGTAGTAGGACGCCATGGTTCCTTACCTCTCTGACTATCACCAAAGAGTCAACAAAACCATGTTAATTGAGTATATACCTCCACAAATCGTAAACCATTCACTACGCTCAAGCCACACGGAAGAGTCCGGAAGACCTAACAAGGTCGAAGATTTACGCGTTCAATACAACGCTCCAGGAGACTAACCTCTTCAATTAAATTCAAATCGACACCCACATCACAAGCGCGATATACACTCCACCCATTTTTGGAACCATAAGAAATTCCAACCCTTTCCAAGTGCCAGTGATGCCACAACCCCACTATACAACCCACATTTGTGGTCCAACCTCTACATTCGAAAATTTCAGCCATCTTGGATACTACCGACACTACAAGCGCCCTCACACCACACTCCTACAAAAAGATTCAAGGCAACAACCGTAGAACAAGCCTTACCTATCTTCGAAATCAGTGCCCACCCTTCCCCGCTTTTCTTCCCCAGACAGCCCCACGACAAAGATTCACATGGCAACCAAGAATGGGAAACAAGTGTTGGACATGTGGTGAACACCTGCAAAGTGTCAACGAGGGGGGTTCCTAGCTGGTTGTTTCTTCTTCTTCGGCATTCATGAAGCTTCGGCAGAGCTGTAAGTGTCCCTCTCTGCTCGGCTCCGCAAGTCGGTGGAGGTAGCAGCTTCAACGACGACTATTGCGCGCAGAACATGTGGGTGGAAAAGCACTTTGGATGATGAGGATGCAAGCAAGCAACGCCCACCTTGCACTCCTCTTAGCAGCACTTGCTCTCTCTTCCCCGTACGCTCAGTCTTGCCCTGGGATTTCATACCCACATTTCCAAAACATATCTCATACCCACATTTCAAAAACATATCTCATACCCACATTTCCAAAACATATCTCATACCCACATTTCAAAAACATATCTCATACCCACATTTCCAAAACATATCTCATACCCACATTTCAAACATATCTCATATCATTTCCAAAACATATCTCATATCCACATTTCAAAAACATATCTCATACCCACATTTCCAAAACATATCTCATACCCACATTTCAAAAACATCTCATATCCATATTTCAAAAACATATCTCATACCCACATTTCCAAAACATATCTCATACCCACATTTCCAAAACATATCTCATACCCACATTTCCAAAACATATCTCATACCCACATTTCCAAAACATATCTCATACCCACATTTCAAAAACATATCTCATACCCACATTTCAAAAACATATCTCATACCTACATTTCCAAAACATATCTCATACCCACATTTCCAAAACATATCTCATATCCACATTTCAAAAACATATCTCATACCCACATTTCCAAAACATATCTCATACCCACATATTTCAAAAACATATCTCATACCCACATTTCCAAAACATATCTCATACCCACATTTCCAAAACATATCTCATACCCACATTTCAAAAACATATCTCATACCCACATTTCCAAAACATATCTCATACCCACATTTCAAAAACATATCTCATACCCACATTTCAAAACATATCTCATACCCACATTTCCAAAACATATCTCATACCCACATTTCAAAAACATATCTCATATCCACATTTCCAAAACATATCTCATACCCACATTTCAAAAACATATCTCATACCCACATTTCCAAAACATATCTCATACCCACATTTCAAAAACATATCTCATATCCACATTTCCAAAACATATCTCATATCCACATTTCCAAAACATATCTCATACCCACATTTCAAAAACATATCTCATACCCACATTTCAAAAACATATCTCATACCCACATTTCATGAACATAATTCATACTTACCTTTCATACTTATATTTCATACTCACATTTCATGCATTGCATCTCCGTTTTATACATTTCTACGTGTTTTGTGAAACAGAGATACATTTGCAAGAAAAGAAAAGAGTGGCTGAGCTCACTAAGAAAAGAAGCGACTAACTTGTTCATCAGCCAAGGGAAGTCGGTGCAGCAAACATGATTTTGTGGTAGGGTTGAGAAATGATATGGAGGGTTATTTATATATATATTTATATATGCATGCACCTAATCAATTTGGGAGATTGTTACAAAAATTACATTGTATAAGAGCTTACTTGGCATAAACGTATTTGGACATGTGTTGCTTGGTCACATTTAATTTACAATTATGTGTTAATATAATTACATGCAAAAGTTATATAATATAAAGTGTGCCAACAAAACATATAATATTTCTTTCTAGTATGTTAAGTTTGCAATTGTAGAAGCTATCTAATTTTGACTTCCGTATTAACATATACTCTGTTAACATCCATATTTGTTGATTTGGTCTTGTATTTCAATTCTAAGTCATGTTTTTATAATATTGATTTGTATCATGTAAATTTGTTATTTTAGTTTATAAATTTTATAAATTATTTAAAGGTGTTAGAGTCAAATGTTAAAAATTATGATTTCTTTATAAATAACATAATAAACAAATAAACAATGGCATACATTGGTGCTAAATATTAATTTTTATAAAAGAGATACTAAATCTCAATATTATTGTTTGAATGGCTTATATGTGCAAGCACATACTTCTTGCTTATATTATAATTTTTTTAAAAATAGGTCAAATTCATAATAAATTTTTATACTTGAAAAGTTAATTAAATCTATTTGGAATAAGTTATCACAGAATGGATTTTAAAATAACTGGTTTTAAATTTCTAAATTTTCTAATCTTATTAATTTCTACATCAATTTTTTGTAAATAAAGTAAAAGATTTAGCAAGGTAGTTAAACAATGCCATAAATTTCAAGCAATAATACATTAAGATTAAAAATATATTCAAAATTGGTTTATATCAATTGATCTTAAACATTAAATTGTTTTTTTAAATTAAATCTAGAAATTTAAATGTTTTAAAAATGATTTAAATCTTAAACATTTAAAAAAATTAAATCTAGAAAAGATCATTTTATATGTTCTTTTAAAAAGTTTTACAATAATTAAAGCTTGGTCTTTATTTAAGTATTCTACTAACTTTGCATCTAAAAAAATTTTGGTATGATTTACTTACACTAAGTAGTATTTTTATTACTTGGATAATTTTTCTCTACAAGTGTATAAAAAAATCAATTCTTTTTTGTACATTATTTTTAATTTTAATATTAATATTTTATTATTTAGAAAAAAAAATCTTATATGATTTTCTTCTAGTATCTTCAAATATATTTGATTGTATTTTATATTTTCTAATAATGTATAAATTTTTATTGTTTATATTCAAATATCTTAATAACTACCTTATAATAGATTTAATTTTTCTAATATTATTATTACAATATCAATTTATTCACAAGATAAGTAATACCAATAAAATAAAATAAAATTCTTTATTTTAGTTTATTATGACTGAATTATTAGTTTTATTTTTGGTATTAGAAGTCTTCGCAATATTACTTTATTAAATACTTTTAAATACATGTAATTTCAAAAGACTTATAAATTTTAGAATATTTTTAATTACTTGGTTTTATTACTAATTATTATATATGGTGGTGTATCATTTTGCCTAAGTTTTGTGCATTATTTTTTATTGCAGATTCAAAAAATCATAGACAAACAACAGTAACAACTTCTTTAATTTTTATGTTCAACTTGTAAATTTAGTTAAAGAATTGGATCAGTAAACCATATTTATATATAACATGTTTAAAATCCAATGTTTGTTGTACCTATAAAACCAAGCATCTTAGAATGGTTTCATTTTTTAAAAATATTTTCATATTATTTTCCGAAATTCTAAAATATTATAAGATATTTTTTAGAAATGTAGTGCAAAATATTATTTTTTAATTATTTTAAAAATATAAAATATCCAAATATTTAAAGAATATTTTCTAATGTTTCACACTTTTGTTTCATATTTCTTATTGTAAATACAACTTAACATCCTAAATTGATTTAATCTATAGTTTTTATTTTTTATTTTTTATTTAAAATACTGTATTAAAAAGATATGTTAGTCCAAAAAAATAATTATAATTTCAATAGCTTCCAACAAAAAAAATGTACTAGAATAGTGTTGCAATACTTAAAAACTTAGTTTGTTACAATTGATTTGGCAAGAATATATTTTACATTAAAATAGATGCAGATTTTCATATCTATTTTTCAAAAGAAATAATATTAAGATTATATATATATATATATATATATATATATATATAAATATAATTTAAACAAAACTTAGATTTTTTATAAATCAGATTATTTTTAATTTAAAAAACAATGATAAGTAGCAATTAGAGCTAAGATAACAACTAGACTTAAGATAATAGCAACAATTAATAGTAGCTAGAATTTTTAAAAATTCATCTTAGATATATTCTCATCTAAAAGAAATCTAAAGATGACTAATTATAAGGCATCTTAATACAAATTTTTCTATCTATAAATACAAGATATTAGAAGTAAGATCCAATCTTATTCCATGTGTTATTTTTTGTGTGTATTTTTTCTTTTTTTCTTTTTTCTTTTTTTTTTGTAATTCCCACTATTTTAAAATGTTATAAAATTATAGACCTATAAAATCTAAGATTTTAGAAAAAAAATCTTATTAGTTATGTACTTTGTTGAAGAATAACACATTTTTGGTTGTTTATTTTAGAATTTAAAAGTACCAATCTTAAATTTTATATGTGTTAAAAGTCACATATATTTAAAGAGTGTTGAATCATTCTTAAAAAATTATTATTTCTTAGTAAAATTTCTTATTTACATGCATTTTTATATTTTGGAAAGTAAAAAAATTCTTGGTATTATTGCATTTTTTTGGAAGAATATTTACAACCTTTTTGCTAAGTTAGATATTTTAGATATTTATTATCTGTACATATAAGCATATTTTATTAAATAATTTTATATTATCAAATTAAAATTTTTAATAGATATATTTTAAAGTCATTTAAGATAACAATAAGGAATTATAAATCAATTAAGCACTTTTTGGATTTAAGGATTCATCTAATAAATTGAGGTTATTTTGTAACCTTATTAAGTGCATTGAAAATATAGAAATTCTCCATTTAATTGCTTTGTATTGATTATAATTGAATTAGTGTTTATTTAAAATATTTAAAAATAAAAATTACTATTTATATTATAAATAATAATTAAAATTCTATTGAAAATATTAATTTCTAATTTAATTTTTTAAAATCTAATTTAAGTCTATAATTAAGAAGAGGTGATATAATATGTTCATCATAGCTTCAAGTAAAAGTAGGGATTTGAAAGTCATTAATATATTTTAAAGTAGAAAATTTTACAATCTTCTATAGAAAATATGTTTTAGCAATATTTTATTTTTAAAAAATTGTTGATGATTTTGAAGATTCTCTATCAAAAGATGTAGATGCAAAAGCATAAAATAAAATCAGCATGTAAGGTAGATTTTAGTATAAGTTCTTCAAACTGAGATGATACTAACTTTGTATACATGTTTTAAATAAAAGTCTAATGAAATAATAAAAGAAACTTTGCAACATCTATAGAAGTGAGAATCTTTCCAATGTCATGTTCATGCAATAGAAGTGAGAATCTTTTTAATATCATATTCACATAATAGAAGTTTTTATATTAAAGATAAAAGAATGTAAAGATTTAAATAGACATATTAACAAGGCTATTGCAAACCAATTTATCATTGTCAATAAGTCTTTTAAAGAACTAGATATAATGATGGCATTATTAGTGGATTTGGCAAATTTATAAAATGATCTAATGAAAGCTTTAAAATCGATTTACATCAAAGATCTTATATTTGGCAATAGAATAACAAAATTGAGTTATAAAATGACCAAATAAAAGAAGAAGGAGCTCAAAAACATGGATATAGATTATCTTTTTATGTTAGAGCAAGAGAACTACTTTTACTTATTATATATATTCATGTCCATTTTATATTATGACTTGCATAAAGATAAATAAAATGGACTTGAATATATTAATTGATTTTCCATCAAATTCAGAATACGTTGACATTTAATATTTTTGCTTTCATTATTTTAATATAAAAATATATATAAGAACTTTAAAGTATGGTAACTGGCTTAGATTTAGGATCAAAATATAATGATTTTTTTATTTTATTTATTTATTTTTAATTATAAAGAACATATTGAAGGCAATCAATGAAAGAATTTATTTCCAAGTGGTGGAATGATATACTATCTAAAAATTTGTGGTATGTCTAAAAAAATCAGCATGGCTTTTTGTTATGGTAGTTTTTTTTTTAATATAAAAATTAGGTATATCTTTGTTGATCCTTCCTATTCTACACTTGTACACCTCAATATAAAAATAATGAATTAAAACAAGACTACTTTCATATATATAAAATTGACTAGGGTTCTTAAATACTTTATTCTTGATAAGAATATACATTCCTTGGCAAAACTTTAATTTTTTGTATTGCCAATCTAATTTATATTATAATAGTTTTATAAATAAATGTTCTTACTACCTTCACACAATGTAAGGTCTAATATAGCGTACAAATATCTTATGAATTTTTTAAGTATTTTTAAATATATAGAATCTACTTTAAATATATATTAACTCTCAATACTCTTTATATGTAGAATATCAACTTTTGTGCCTACTATCACATAAAGACATATATATATATATATATATCTTAAAAACAATCTTCAAAGATTTTAAAAGACCTAATATTTAGCTTAATAGAATTCCAATTGTATGTATGTTGGTTCAACTTTTAATAAAACACCTTTGCTTTGTTTTGCTTTCTCCATGTATATGAAATTATGCATTTTTTTTAATATACTTTTGTTGATTTATTGCAATCTTGTATTTAACATGATTAATCTTATATACAATTTTTAAACTATAAATTAAATCTTTGAATGCATATATTTCATATTCATTTATAAATTTGACTTATATCTATTCTATTTTTTTTATGTTATTTCTAAAGATTATAAAATTATCTATATATAGAAAATCACAACTAAAAATATTTTTTTTGATTACATCACATACTACAATTAATCTATCACACTCCTTCAAAAAGTTTTATTTATAAATTGAAAGATTTAAAACAACCACTTATAACATTAATTGAATATAGGCCTTAGATTAATTTTTTATTAAAATAATTATATGAAAAACAAAACATCTTATTGATATCAAGCATAGAAAGATGATAACAGTAACAAATAATTCAAAGAAAGATTTGTATATAGCTTATTCAAATATTTAGATGATGATATGAGATGTTATTCATGAACAAAGTTTTTTTATATAAGAGATGTCCACATATCTAATTATATTAGAATAATTATATATTATTATTATTTAATAAAAATAAAATTAGAAATAATAGATTAATCTATATAAAGATAAAAAGTCAAGATAGAAAGCATGTTGTATAATTTTTAACTATTTGTACAAATCATTAAAAAAAAATTTAAAAATTAAAAAAAAAATGATTTGAAAGCAAAATCATTACCAAAGTTAAATAAAGAATTTAAAGATTTTTAGTATTCAAAGGATTTTTATTGCATATCATTGTAAATTAGGATTGCAATAGTTTAATTGAAGAAAGATTCCTACTTAATGTAAAAATTTAAAATATATATATATATATATATATATATATATTATACTTATTGTATTGATAAAAGATATTTTATTATTATTTAAAATTACTCATATAATAAATTTAAAAAATAAGTGGACATGAATTATGCTAGAAATATTGAGCAAAGATTGAAGAAGAATAGAAGATTAATTAATAATGAGTTTATTTCAAGAATATTTTTAAAAATATATTTGACAATCAATATAAAAGGATTAGATGATTTGTTAAAATTTAGATTAAAAGAGAGAGATAGAATTATAAAAGTGAATTCTAAATAATATTATAATAAAATTATAAAAGTTATAAAAAAATAAATAGCTTAGAATTATAAATAGAAATTAAATTTAAATTAATAGCAAATAATATTAAAGCTTTGACTTTACCATTACTATTAGATTTAGAAGAGAAGGTAATTGGAACATCTATACAACTAAATTTGAAGGATCTATAGAAGATAGGATAAGAATTTATAAATGCTACATTCAATAGATTAAAGGTTAGATGCAAAGGTTTTTTTAATAAAGTATGAAATAAAAATATTCTAAAAAGATGTTTTCACAACATGGTAAAGAATTTGTATTTAAGTCAAATAAGATTAGATATATTGATCTAAGATTGTAGCACCTATGGTTATTTTTTCTATTCTGCATGAGCCATAGAATTTGTAACTAATTCCAATGCTAAAAATACATCTATCTAAACTAGTGGACTTACTCAAAGAAAAGATTAAAATGGAGATTTTGGAACTATTTGTGGTATCTTATTTTAATCAACAATTTATAATATCAAAGAAAAATAAAATATTGAGGTTTAATCAAAGTATACAACTTATGAATAATGTAACTATTAGAAATATGGATTTAAGTTCAATTATAGACAAATTTGCAAAAGTATTTTCTAAAAGACCAATATATTTAATAGATAATCTTTAGAATATGATAAGTACTAAAATAATAAAAAAATAAAAATCTAAAAAATAAAAAATTAAGCTTAACACAAATTACTATATATATATATATATATATATATATATTATCAAATGATCTTTGGTTCTTCTTTTTATGTCAAAGATAAGGAATAGCTTGACTATTAAATATAAGTTTTAATATTCATAGACAAGCACAAAGATTGATACAATTATATATATATATATATATATATATATATTTAATGATTATATTGGGTGGTGCCTTGCTATATGTTATGTAAAATTTTTATCTTTCTAAAAAAGACTAAAATTTTTAAAAATATCTTATAAAAAAATTATCTAAAAAATTAATTTTCTATTTTTATTTTTTTTCAAAGCTCAAAATCATTAAAAATCTTATCATGTATATTTTTCTTAATAATATAAGGTTTTGGTGTAAAAGCATCTATCCAATTTTATTTTTTTCCATTAACACTTTGTAGTGTCATTAATTACTTTAATTTTCATGTAATATTCCTATTACTTAGACTCACAACTACTAGTTTAACACGGTTGTAGAAATGTGTGAGATATCAGACAACTTCATGTGGTCTGGAAAAATTCACGCATGCTCAGGCATTTTCTACTGCTACAGTTTTTTTTAAGTACCAATCCTAGTAATGTTGTTAACCTAGATTCCAGATTTGCATTGACATAACTTCAAGGGTCATGGACTAGTCTAGTGGATCAGGTGGTTGAGGTAGAAAGCTTAGAGTCTCACACTTTCTGTTTATTTCAAGTGCAGTGAATAGTTTACAGCTTCCGTAGAAATAAGCTTTTAGTTATCAATGAGGATTGGCAATTTGATTGGTGAAGCTCATATTCAGCTCACATAAGATGTCTACATTGGGTTGAGTTTGGACAGTTGATCTAGATATTGTGTGTATATATATATATATATATACATACTAATAGAGGGTGTTATAATGCCACCACAATTTTTGCTATTGCCACCACATGTCATCATTGTATTTCCTAATGTCATCACAAGCTGCCCTAAACTTGCCTTGCATCCCATAATATATTTTATGGAACACAAAAATACACATCCATAAAAAATGAATATTGTATCCATTGTGGTGTACATTAACAATATTCTATAAAATTCATTGTGGTGTGCAATACAAGTTTAGGACAGCTTGTGGTGGCATTAGCAAAAACTGTGATAACATGTGATGGATGGCAAGTTGAGGTGGCAATAACAAAAATTGTGGTGACATCAACAACAAAAATTGTGATGGTGCTAGCAACAAAAACTATATGCACTATATATACTATAGTATATTTTTACTCTCACTTTTGGAAATGGTACCGAGTATGTAAGACTTAATGTAAGACTTGATCTAGCAGTCGTTATGAGTAGTTTAAATGCCCATGGTCTACCGTTGACACACCATCGTTTAAAAGAAAATAAGTAAATAAAATTTAAGCTACAAGTCTGTGGACTTGAGGAATAGTATCTGCTTGCATGAATTGAAGTGAAACAATGTTAACGTCGTCAACTAGGACAGGAATATGCGTACGTGTATATATATATATATATATATATCCCTCACACGAGACCACGCTCTTGTCGAGCATCACCAAGTAGACACAATTCAGGTCATATGTTAAATGCTTCCCATGAGCATTTCAAAGGCAGCGTGAAAGCTTCCCTTCTCTCATACAAATATTTGGTCAAGTTCCAATGTCATTGATCTCCACTCGTCGAAGAACAGCGTGACTCTTATCACTCCTTGCGCTCATTCTATCCAGCGTCCTATTGTCGATCAAATTCTGAACCCAGATTTGCTGAAGAAAGCATCACCGTCTTATTTGTTAAACCTTCGACACCCATTTTTAGAGGACGGCAGGTTCTCGAAGCAGAGATTCCAAATTGCTGTACTTGAGTTACTCTTTCAGCTTGAGTGACCACCTGCTACAGGAAGTCTGCTTGTGCTAATTTAGTTGTGAAGGGAGAGAAGACCCTTCACTTCGGAACAAATGTGTTTGCCGAAAGGGTTGTCTGAGTGAAGATTCTCGACATTTAATGACATTTTCACCCCTTTTTCCCACAGCGCTCTCCATACATTGTGAACAAGTTGTGCCATAGGCATGACAACAGCCTCCATGTTTCTAGAGTAGGGAAATCTATTTTCCCCTCACGGACCCTGTGGAACATAACACATTCACCCAGTTCTCGTTGAAATTCTCACGGGGAACACGGAAAGTCAAGCGATTGGAGTGAGCAAATACAGGGCAGGTCTTCAAGCACTGGATTCAAACAGAGATTTTCGGAGCACCCTGGTGGCGTGGCTCACCATCGGTGCTTCAACCAAAATTCTTTTCTACTGCATTAACTCCCCATCGAAAGTGCAGCATTCGAAGCTCCTCACATGTCAGCCTCCAGGACGGTGATGTTCGTTTCAAACACCAGAGGCTTTCCGAAAATTTGAGTTATTATTTTAAAATCATTGATTTGCACTCTTTTGCAATACATTTTATCTATTTTAAATGATCTTGTGGAAATCGTCACATTTGCACTTGGCTCACTTGAATATGTATGATACCCAAATTCTCTAAACAAATGGTTCTGTCTTTGTTACAAACTCAACTTCATACAACATGGTTCTTGTTCTTTTAAAACATCAGAAAATCATTATCTTCATGCAAACATCTACTAGGCAGAATTAGGAATTTCACAGCTGGAATTTGAACCCGCCAACCTTTTTGTACCAACTTACCATTATTTGGGGATTTAAAGTACTTATGGACCATACAACATGATTTCTTCAAAACCATAAACAACTTCCTTGTCTGTAACAAAAATAAAATTTAGACCTATGAATGTCATTAGTTGATGTATTATTAAAATTGATTGATATAGATGATTTTCTTGATTATTGTTTAAAATATTCTGAATAGAATATCTTTTAAACGTCAACAAATAAGAGCAAGAACAACAATTAATATGTAGACAATATATAATGTTGAAAAAATATAATATTGAAACATGACAACTTCAAACTCTGAGGTGGCCCGAAGTATCATACTTCCGAACAATCTGCACTCAGAACGCTAGTAGCCAAGTGGGTCGTTTGACCACACTGTCCGCGGTCAACAAAGTTATCTCGCAGAACCAGCCATTTGCATGCAAATTTGAAATTCGCTCAAAAAGTTCCTGCGCCACCTGAGGAAACAAAATGGCTGCCCAAGAAATAAACAGCCCCCATCTTGCTGGCTAGCTCTAAAAGTGAAGAATAACCGACACGTGTTGATCAAAAAATCGGCCATCGATGCTGTGCGTTAATGATTCGAAATTGAATACAAAACTTTATTAAATATTACTGTTATTATGATTAATAGTATCTCTAATAGAGATTCATTAGCATGGCCCCCACAATAACCCCACTTCAGGGTTCTTTTTCGAAATCCAGATCATAAATGGCAAATTTTGGTAGATTGGAATTGAATGAGAAAAGCGAAACGCAGCAGCCTAGCCTACTAAAACTCTACGCTAATCTCATTACCATACCGTAATTAAGAGAATTCGATGTCATGGAAAACGTGCACAGTTCCCAAGTGTCACGGATAACCGAAGGCTCCGAAGCCCACCAGCTGACTAAGCAAACTCAAAATCGTGATTACTGAAGGAATCAGCTAATTTCTATGCCATAATCGTAACCGTACGCGTATGCGTTGGTTGGTCGGAGAGTAATACGTAGGTGAGTGGAACCATATGCTCGGGCACAGGAGGAGACCAAGGCCCCATCCCGCTAAGTTTAGCGGAGTGGGGGCTGGATTTCATGGTGGTAGAATCTGGCGACGTGGAAGCGGGAAATTGCAGAGTATGGCTTCGATGTTCGTCCACGTCGCTGCTGAGTTGACTCCAACACACTGCATGGAATGCCTCGTCGACGTGTTCCTTTCCTGGCGGTAGTTTCCAGCATGAATGGACGGATGACTTTCAGACGGCGCTCATTCAATTGAGAAGATCGGATCCATGATAGCCAACAACCTCCACTTCCTCACCCCTTCGAAGAAGTTTAACTCTCCGTTATATTGATTAATGGAGTCTGACATTTGAAATAAGTACGTTATACATATGATGGTGAAAGCTACATACCATGGGGATTAGTAGAGAGTCATAGTTTAATGTTGATTCCCAAAGAATATCACATAGAATAGATATTTAAAATGAATCGCAATCCGACTCTGTACGTATGAAAAAATCATTTTTTGATATGATAACATCTGATTTTATAAAGGTAATCATTGGAAAAATAATAATAATAATAATAATAATAAATCACTATTCTGAATGTTTGAATTTCGAACTTCAAAAAAAAAAAACTTAATTGCGTAATGCCACGATTTTAAGTACAGTCAATATTAATAAACAAGTATGGGTGAATAACAGGACAGCATGCGTGGATTTTATTTTCAAATTATAAGTTGTAGTCAAATTGTAAGTCATAGTAAAATTGTGAAATATTACTTCTATTTATTTATTTATTATTATTGTTATTTTCTCGTCACATTTTTATCATTGATATTTTAAGAATATAAAGTCAGAAAATTCTTAGATATATTACTTCATGTCCTTTAAATCAACAAATTTATCATTCCACAAGTAGAACATTTTTTATTCAATCTTTTAAATCTCATTTGCAAATATTAGTAACATGAATAAAATCAACTACATGCGAATTTTTTGGAAATGAATCAAAACTCCAATCATTCAGTTTTAAGTTAAAATTCTGAAAATTAAAAAACCTATCACTTGTATCAAAAAATGTACACTCATATTATTTCCTTAAAATGATACATAAGTTAAAGTTGGATAATTCAATCACATTGAGTATATTATTCAAAACTAAGATTTACATATCAACTTAATTGGAGCTTGACCTTTGATTTGATCCTATCTGTAAGATTAACTTAATAGATCCAAAACATCACAAGTCAAAAAAGTGCAAGAATGGCCATCAAATTATTTTAGGAACTATTAAAAACTTATGCTCAAAAGTATGCACGTACACGTGAAACTTACACTGAGCAGTAATTAGCCAATTCATACACTTTTCATAAAAACCACATGATTGGATTATTTTCTTCAAAACTGTATACATCTTACGTGGATATCATTCTTTTATAAGTTTTGATAAAATAGACGAAACTCAAGTGCCTTTGACTAATTTAAAAAACTCATCTAAAACGGGAGAGCTTTGGTTCCTATAATAACATGCAGGTTGTGAATGCAAGCATCAGGGGACCAGAATCTATTCATAGTTGTGTGAAAGACACCAACACTGTTGAAACACATAACAGTTATTTTGGGTGTGTAATTTTTCCTTTTCTGCTCAATGGATTTTGATTCAAAATAACATTGAGCAGAAAAGGAATCCATTGAGCAGAAAAGGAAAATAAAGCACAACGTGTTTTATTTGATGTTCATTACTTTGAAAAGAGAAGTCAAGAAGAATGAATGAAAACATCGAAAATGGATGAAAAACGTGGAGATTTTGGCCGGTCAGTAATTCCGCTCCCTGCCCAAAAAAATCCCATCTCATTATGATCTTTGTCTGTGTTGCGGCAACGAGTCGACGCCCAGCTCTTACGGCGTCGGAATCCCCGGGGCAGGGGGGAAAATAAAAAAGGAGCATCTCTTTCCAACATACGTATCGGAGCCAATCCGCACCGCGGTTCGATTTGCCGTCCACTACTTCGGATTTAATACGATACGAAAGTGTAAAATGCTACTGTACGAGGTACGGAGCTTCAAACGCCCGTTAAGATGGAACGGCTGGTTCTGTGTGAATGATGGCGCTTCGCAGGGGTGATGGGTGGCGTGCAGTCGCAGCATCTCTGACGATCGCAGCCCATGCTTCTGCGAACGGTCCCAGCTCCGGATTCGCCCATGCTGTAGAACGTGCCTCAACAGGATTTGTTTTCTCCGAGTGCTGGGATGCGCGGGTGGATTCCCTTCAGGGACGGTTACGCGCCTAAGAGGACCTGGGTTCCCCTGGATACACGATGGGGCTACCGCGTACAGCATACTGTACCGTGGAAGTGGAAAGGGGGGGGGGATGGCTGGTTGGGTTCTTGGCTGGATTTTGTGGTTGAAAGCTCAACCAAAAGCGCCATCCTTTTTACCCAATTGGAAAGATTTGGTGTGGTGATCTAAAAACACAATGGATTTTGTGGAGACATTATGCAAAGTAGCTAGAAGTGGCAAAGTGGAGACTGGTATGCAGGGATAGAGACAATCCCCTCAAAATATCCTGCCAGACAGTGATTGCAATCCAAGCTTTGCTTTCCAGAAGCTCTCACCATAATCAACAATCATTTCATGTCTTACTCATGATGTACCCTTACCCTAAATTTGTTCCCAGACCTGCAGTGGCAAGTCAAGGGAGAAGATTCACATGTTCTCAATGTTAGCAACCTAGCCATCTTTTACTACATTCACACCTGTTGTGAATTCTTGAACCATGCTCAGTATCAATTGGAGAGAGTCCTCGTTATGTAGAATTATGTGCATGTGTATGTCACCTTATTTAAGGCTTCTTTTTATACTCAAGTATGGTGAACCATGATACAACCATACTGTGACCAAGTAATTGCTCATGGAAAGGAGAGTTCAGAATGACACAGAGCTTTGGTGGACAAATGGTAGCTGGGCCCCACAATGGCATGGAGTCAGTTTATGGGGCCATTTGTAGTTGCTTTCATTAATCAGGAGGGCTAGAGTGTGTGTGTAAAAGCTGCAGCTGAGATTGAATTGTAGAGGGGTAGAGGACATGATTGATTGCCCTTCTGCTGTCTGCAGGCCAAGGTACAAACAGCAGGCTCCTTCCTTTAGGTCAAATATAAAAAATTCCTCTACATCCACAGTACAGGATGTGTCCATGTTGATTTCATCCCTGGTAAAGGTGGAATGGAAGAAATCATCCATTGTAACTCTCTTGTCTAGAAGAGAACAAATCCTGAAAGGGCTCACAACAAACATCAATCTAGATAAAACCATAACACATGTCTTTCAACAAAAGCAGAGACACAAACTCATTTTGAAGTGACTTTCCCTTTTTTGCTCAAACCATATCTTAACAGATAGGTGTGGTGTTTGAATCTCACAGTGTGTAACTGGATCTGTGCCTGCTCCCATTGTTTGGAGGATGAAATGGATGGTTAAATGTTGACTTTATTCAAAAATAAGTATTTCACCTAATTACTGCAAAACTTAACTGGTTTAAACCCTTCTATCAACTGTTATGTTAAGTGTTTTGAATTTCATGACAACAAGAGCAGATCTTGAAATACAGTTGTGATTAGGTTTGTGTTACATTGTATACAATGATGTGGATAGAATTCTATCATTCCAATTCATGGTTTCCAAAAGTGGTAGAGATTTCCTTCTTTTTTCATCATCATGTGACACTTCGGATCTCACTCAAGCAGGATTCTTTCCAATCTCTGGCACAATTAGTCATTCATTAGTACTATTCAATCCAATAAGAAATAAACAGAACCTGATATGTAGGATTAAATTGAGCATCATAATACATTGTTGTTGTTTTTGCTTTAAATTATTATTATCATCATTATCATGTAATTTTTTTCTCTATGCATGCTTTAAATTAAATGGAAAGAGGTTCAAACAAAGAGTGAATAAGGAGGGAACAAGCTTGTGTTAGTTGTTTTGTGCTAATATTTGTATGTATATTACCTTGTATATAATTATTCTGACAAAAAATCAAGTTGTTTTTATAACAAGATGTTTGCTTTTTTCAAGTTCCCAGATTAAGTCAAACTTTTTACTCGAAATGGATTCTAATTTCATTGTTTTAATTTTCTTTGCGAACTAATTTGTGGATATTTTGTTAATTTTGAAAATTAACAATTTACTTTTTGTGTGCTAAGAACTATTGATAGTTGGTTACACAACATGGTATTTAGAATGTAGTGTAATAAAGATTCTAAAGAGTATACGCTAATATGGAAAAATACATTAAGTGAGTTCCTGTAAACATTTGTTACATCTCCAAGATTATATATTATATTTCTAATGATTGCCTTCATGACATGTGTTTAGACTAAATATTTTATTTTAAACAATAACATTTGAATATGATAATATCGGTATCTCTCATGCGTATTTTACACTTCTATATTAATGAATGAATGGTGGTTTGTGGGGGGGGGGGGGGGGGTGTGTTAAAGGAGCAAAAAATAAGAATGAATTCTTCCATGGATTGAAGAACTCATCACCGTCCCCACGAGGGATAAAACAGAGTGGCGTCGTCACCTCCAGTCTCCCCACTATCCCTACCTGAAAAGGCCTGACGGAGATCACCGTGCCGGATGCTACAGATTAAAGGTTGGGGGTTTAACTTGGAGGTCAATCATCGCCCCGCGGATTCAAGAGCGAAAGTGAAGTATGGGGAGGAATTAAAGTAACGGTTCGCTAAAAAAGTGCCGCGGAGGGGCGTCAGACGCGACCGGGGCAGATGCCACCACGGTCTCCATGCCTCATTGAAAGGTAACCTCACCGGGCCGGGTTTTTTCTCCCCCATGGAGTCTGGGAATAGATCGAAGGACCTTTTTCATAATTGCGGGTGAAATTCTTCTCGGAAAAGTACCCGGGTTATAGGCTCGGACC
Source organism: Physcomitrellopsis africana (assembly GCA_036785485.1). NCBI lineage: Eukaryota > Viridiplantae > Streptophyta > Bryopsida > Funariales > Funariaceae > Physcomitrellopsis > Physcomitrellopsis africana. The sequence continues at coordinate 48,661 of JAWRVF010000914.1, forward strand.
TGGGCTACATGTCCCGCCCTCACTCGGCTTTGTGAGTGTCGTTCTGAACTTCGTTTCCTGAGCTTGTCCACTCTCTCTCTCCCTCTCTACGAGTCGGGCTACAGTCGGACTAGAGTTTGTTGCTGCAAATTGAATTGAGAATAACCTGAAAGTGGCGGTTGAAAAAGACGGTGGAAGATTGAGGGATTGTGATTTGGAAGGCGGTTTGAAGGAGATTGAGTGCATGAGTTAGAGATTCACATTGAGGGCATTGGAATCTGCAGTGAGTTGCCTATATGTGTGGTTCACACGATTGTTAATTAAACATCCAAAGTCAAGTGTACGGTGGCGCGGTGCTGGGGTTGGTGGTTGTTGCAGAGGAAATCTGTGCTGTGGTCGAGTTCGTGGTTTTAGAAGAGGAGGATTGAGCGCTGTGGCTGCTAGAGCAGGTAAGGGATTGACAGTGTTGTCCAGAGTGAGGAGATGCGTCGAGACTATAGAGCTATGCGTTTTATAGGAGTGTACGCCTTTTGATCTGATTGGAGGGGATCTTACGTGGTGACCTTTGCGACGTGAGGTTGGTACAATGTCGTTTTGAAGTGCCTGTGAAGCCTCGTCTTGACGAAGTGACTAGCTATGGGGGCTTTGAAAGTTAATCTAGTACAGGAGAAAGGAATAGGTAAACAGGTTAAGAAACGTGTAATTCACAATGCCGACAAGAATTCAGCACAGTCCAGATTCCGGGAGGCACAGCAATTGGCATCATTAGTCGCAATGAACGCTGCTTCCGTCAAAGCATTTCTTGGACGCTGGAAAGCTATCGAGAATCGCTTGTTGCAGTTGCCTGCTCTTCTCACTGAGATGTCGCATCTTCGTTGTCTTACCGATAATGCGGCGTGCAAGGAACTTTTAAAGGTGCTGATCTATCTTGAAATTGAATTTCTGAGACAATGTGCACTCCCTACTACCTACGCTCGCGTTACCGAGTCCTTCTTAAATGGTAGACAGCACATAGTTCTCGGTGACTCCTCTGGTTCAGTGAGCATGGGAATTTAGTGGCCCCCCCGCGTCTTCAGCTTAATAGGCATTTATGAATCATCACATCCTCTTGCCTATCTTATGAACTTGTCGCATTGTTCTGCAGGCTATGATCGAGACCTTAGGGGAAGCCCGGAGCCTTGCGATGAAATGTACAGCGTTGAATTACGGCGGAAAACTTCAAACTCAGAGTAATCTGGACTCGCTCTGTGGCCAACTTGACCTCCACATCCATGATTGCCAGTTGATGATTAAGAATGGAATTTTGCAAGAGAATCCTCTAGCGATTTGTCATGTTACTCCAGAGTCTTCTCGTGAGGCGATGCAGTGGACCATAAGGAACTTGATTTCGCATCTCGAAATTGGGAACGTAGGTTGCAAACAAAGAGCCCTTGACAGCATGCTTCGAATCATGTCGGACGACGACAAGAACATTTTGATGGTTGCTAGTCAGGGTGCGGCGACAGCGCTTGTGCATCTTTTAGACGCCAGTCAGCCTGCCATCAGGGAAAAATCTGCTGCTGCCATCTGCTTGCTCACTCTAAACGACAGTTGCGAGCATACGGTCGTTGCAGAAGGGGGCATAGCACCTCTTGTTCGTCTTTTGGATTCGGGTTCTTCACGCGCCCAGGAGAGTGCAGCAGCCGGTTTGCAGGGTTTGTCGGTTTCAGACGAGAATGCCAGGGCTATTACAGCGCATGGAGGGGTCCCGGCTTTGACAGAAGTCTGCCGCGTGGGCACACCAGGCGCGCAAGCTGCTGCCGCGGGTACGCTTCGAAACCTCGCAGCAGTTGAAAATCTCCGAAGAGGCATTTCTGAAGATGGCGCCATTCCTATCGTCATCAACTTAATATCATCTGGGACAAGCATGGCACAAGAAAATGCAGCGGCAACCTTGCAAAACCTTGCAGTTTCTGACGATAGTATCAGATGGAGAATCGTTGGTGACGGAGCTGTTCAACCTTTGATTAGATACTTAGATAGTTCTCTGGATATAAGTGCCCAAGAAATCGTATTGGGAGCGTTGCGTAACTTAGCAGCATGCAGAGACAACATTGACGCACTGGTAAATGCCGGATTTTTGCCCCGTCTCGCGAATCACCTCCGTTCAGGGAAAATATCTATGCAGCTAGTTGCTGCTGCTGCAGTTTGTCACATAGCTTGTTCTATGGAGACTAGGAGGTCTTTGGGCGAAGCCGGCGTGATTGGCCCGCTGGTGAAACTTCTGGATGCGAAGCCCACGATGGCGCAGGAGTACTCTGCACAGGTAAATGTTGTCTTAGTTTCAGATTTTTGTTTTCTGCTTACATACTTCTCAAAGTTTATATTCTTCGTAAGCTCGTGTCATCTTCGCTAACCACCTTACCTTGATGTCAACGTTGTGCAGGCCTTGGCGCTTCTTCTCCTTGATGAAGAAAATCGACAGCTCTTTCTCGCTGAAGATTGGGGTATTATTGGATTAGTGCTACTGTTGGATACACGGTTCAAGGAGGTCGGGAAGCAATTTCCAATTGCAGCACTTCAGGCCCTTTCAGGAAATGCCAAGTGCAGAAAGCAGATGGTGACTGCTGGTGCTTGTTATCATTTGCGTCAGTTGGCCGACAAGGAAGTCACAGGTGCTAGAAGGCTTTTGGATCGATTAAGCACTAGCAAGCTGAGAAGTATAATCTCCAAGACTTTAATGGTGAGTACTTCCAAGAATCTCTTTAATTTTAGCATTTATCGACCTTGCACTTTTGAGTGGACTTCGAGCTTAATACTCGGTGTTTTTTTAGAGTTTCTGGTTTGTTAAAAATTCAGGCTGCTTGATCAGACTACCGAATTAGTAATAACGTATTGATTTCTTTTGCAGATCAATGCGTTCACCAGTTGATCATTACAAACGTCCACGACTGCTAACTGGCAGGAGTTTTTATTTAAAACTCTCATCTCATCACTATGATCGCCTCTAGGAAACAATGTGTAGGCCCATAGTCCTGGCAGGTTGATCATCCAATTGTGCCATAAATACACCCCCGAAGCTGTTCTTGTGTGCTGAAGTAGACAGCAATATGTATATCTGGGGGCATTCACTCAAATTTAATACCCTCTGATTAATGGATTCAGTTGTATAATAGGAAACTGACGACAGCTACTTTGCGCCGCCACAGCTGTCAGTAGGATCACATGCTTCCTCCTTTGTAGTTTGAGGAGCTACTGTGCAGTTAGCATTAGAAAATAAGCAGACCATGACACGTTTAGTTGTAAACAATTACAATAATTTTCCAACCACTCGACTTTCAAGACGTGGTGTGTAGCGTGATTTTAGTCATGACTTCTCCATAACTAGATAATGCTTCCTCATTTCTAAAATTACCAATTGCAACGATCATGACAACTTGTCTGCTCACGAATGCTAGAAGTGCATGGGTTTCTTAACAATTTGACATACCACGATGTAATCACTTTGTGTCGCACTTAGGAAGGATATAAACTTTTATCGCAGGGGAGGTAAATCTTCAATGAATGAGGGAAGAATTTGCAACCCAACATGAATGACTTGGTCAGTATAAGTGGGACGTAGCAGTTTCTGCTTGTGGATTGAGTGCAACCTGATTTACATATAACGGAAGATGTAAAAAGAAATTACCTCTCCTGAAAAACAGATGATACATTCATCCATCCACATGTTTGTAGACATGTTTGCCTTCCCACTCGACTGATCTCCATTTGTAAATAGAAATTCATTTTTAATTTTCTATTTTTATAAAAACATTATTGACACAAAAGGATATATCCAACATATTGATATCTACAGTATAAGATACTCTTAGCTCTAATATATTATTAATATAGCAAGCTATTGAGTATAGTGACAAACATATTCACAACTTCTTAAAATTTTAGAATTAATAATTGATAATTGAATTATTAAATATTATAAATAATCAAACTATTGTGTGAAAATTTGAACTTTTCTTATTTTTTACATCTAAGCAAGTTTTCAATATATTTTTGGCCACTTATATTTTATTCCACTTACAAAAAAAAGTTATACACTTATCTAATTATTATTTTTTTATCTTGTTACATATGATTTTTTTATGTTATATGATAATACTTAAAAATATTATATTGAATTAATTGCCTAGTATGTACATTTATATATATATATATATATATATATTTTAAATATTTATTTGAATCTAAATAATATATTAGCAAATCTTTTAAAATAAAGTCTATCTAGTTTTTGTCTTTAACTATCATATCTATTGTAACTATTATAGAAAAACTAGAGAACAATTACTTTTAAGAAGTTATATTTCTTATTCAAGGATTCTTTATAAATAACCAATATACATCATTAATAAATAATTCTAAAAAATATGGTTATAAGATAAAAGAGTCAATTTATTTTTTGTATCTTCCTATATAGTGTAAGATCTAGCATCTCAAAACATCTTCAATTTGTTGCAATTCCTTCTTATAAAGTAAAATTTTTCATTAAGGTTGCATATAAATAGAATAATAAAAAATAATAATATTCTACCATATCAATTTATTCCAAATCTCATAGAATAAATTAAAAATATTTAACATTTAAATAAGAGAATATCTTAGATCACACTTAACTAATCTTTGGGCAATATTTAGAACCTCTATTCTATTGGTGACTAGAATTTAAGGCCTATGTAAAATTTGGCTAATACTTTCTAAAGACTTTTGGTTTTGTTAACATGAATCTATGTCTTATAAATATTTAGATATTAAAAATAGTTTGTTATAATGTTCCTATTATCTAATTTGTTAATATTATTTTGAATACTTTTTTAAGTATATTATATCCAAATCTTCTATTTCTTTTGTTTTATTATTTAAATGTTATGTAATCGTAATTTTAATTAAATCTTGGATTTTTTTATAAAATTTTTAGAACTATAATCTTAATTATTATTTTTTTAAACACACATTACATAATAATAATAATGAAGTAGATATAAAAGAATAAAATATAAAAATTTAAGAAATATCATAATATTATAAAATATTAATAAATTATACTATATTATATTATATTTATTTTATAATGGTATCAATAAAAAAATTATGTAATATTTTTAAATCTAAAGATATAAGTATAATGACATATCAAGGAATTTTATAACTTTATTGATATTTGTTTAAATCCATCTAAATATATCTAGCTGTTGTTGTCTAAAAATTCTTTTATATAATCTATAGAACAATAATTAAGACCAATTGATGATTAAATCAAATACTAAGCTAAATCTATGGAATAATTCCACCATGTTTTGAATGATTGTCTCGTTACTTCTAATTATTACAAATACACAATTCAAGTAGAATAAGACTCCAAAAGTTTAAAGAACTAAAATATGCGAGGTTTACTTTATATTACAAGCAAGGAGCTTTAGCAAGGCACATGAACAAGACCAAAAGGTCTAAGCTAAGCTATAAGAATTACATTGTTGAGATTGAGGATCTGCTCAACTTCAATTCATATATATATTAGATGCAAGAAAGCTCCTTGAAGAATTTCCTTGATGCTTGGAAGTGAAGCAAACCTAAGATCCTTTTATGACCATCTAAGATCTCTTAGAATCCTCTAGAACCTTCTGAAATCTTTTTAGAGCCTACCAAGATCTACTAGGATCTTCTTAGAATCATTGGAAATCTTATAGAATCTTATAGGATCAAATAGAATCTTTTAAAATCTTTTAAGAATAAATAAAATCTTCTAAAATCTTAGGACCTTTTTCTATTATATGTCTATGATATCACCTCCTTTTTTAGCTCCAAGTTCCACAAAGAGGGATAGATTTGAAGTTGATCAAAAGCAAAAAAAATCAAAGATGTGTTACATGATATCTGCCATATATTCAAGTTGTCTTTTGCAAAAAAAAAGATTCATTGGTCCTTGCAACCATTAATAGTGACCAATACCTTCTACCATAAACCAAGCTTAAACTTTTGTGTCTTTGTTGCAAAAATATCTTTCAAAAATTGCTTCAAGGTATCTTCCATGGTAGATTTTACTTTGATGATGATTGCCACAAACCGGCTCCTAGATATTCTACAACATCTTCTTGATTCAAGCAGTTCTTCATCTTGAGATCAATAATGTGAAATACTTGGTTGAAATAGCCTAATTTACATGATATTATCCTCTTGACTATCCATATTTTATTATGCCAACAATCATATTTTATTGCCAATTTGAAATAGAGGTTGTTACTTCTTTTGTATATTAGCTACCTCTTTAGAATATACTTGAGCTTCTTTTAGTTAAATAAATGCATGAACTATATTATTGTAGACAAACTTGGTTATAAACAAACAAAATGTCCAATTGTCTTATTGATAATTGATAATACATCTTAAATATTGCTCCAAGATTTTATTAATTTGTTTTATTTGGCCATTAATTTGTGGATGAAATATTGAAGAAAGCTTGATGTTTATTTAAAAAATCTCAAAAAGTGACTTCTAAAACTTAGACACAAACTACAGTCCTTGATTTGATATAATATCATTTGGCAATCTATGGTATTAGTAAACATTATCAAAAAAGAATTTGCCATTTTTTCACTAGTAATAGTCTTCTTGCAAGAGACAAAATATGCCATCTTGATAAATTGGTCAATAAATATATATATGATATTAAAAAAAATTCAATAATGAGAGATATGAGATGAAATCCATAAAAATAGAAAACCACTATTGTTTTGGAATTGATAGTAGTTGAAATAGTCTATTTGGATGATAAAGATTATTTGATTTAAAACATATATTTTAAGATCTTTGATATCTTTCTACATTTGACGCTACTAAAAATCTCTAAAAATGAATTTCAATGTCTTATTAAATCTAAAATGTTATGCAATTGGAAAGTCATAAGATGCAATGGCTCTTTTGGAATATACCAATATTTTTTAAAGTAGAGAAAATTATCTTTAAACTTAAATTTATTTAAATCATTATAGATACTAATACAATAATATTTAACAACATAAATAAGAGGGTTTATAGTCAAGGTTGCATGAACTTGATAAAAAAATAAAGAATCTATTGTAATTGATATAAAAGTTGCTCAAATACAAAATTTATTAGATTTCAAGAATGTTGTTTGTTGCTCATTATATGTTGTCTCTTTTTCTTTTGGTGCAAGATATGATTGTCTTGATAAAACATATGACAATCTTTATTATTTTTTGAATCAATATATAATGTTGAAGTTAAAATAGAATAGAGACATGTTTTAATTAGTTTAATGATAATTTGAAACAAAAGCCAACATGAAATACTTGAGGTTCTTATGATCTATATATATAGCCATTGGATATGAAGCGCTTTCAAGTAAATGATGCTATATTTGAAAAAAATCCACAATAGCAAGAAATTCCTTATTATAGATTTCATAATTAATTTTTACAGCCAAGAATTTTTTGGAATAAAAAATAATTAGATGTAATCTCTCTTTTCTTCTAAGTTGAGATAAGAGTGCTTTCAATGCAAAGTTTGAGATATCAATTTCTATAAAAAAATGGCTTAGAAAAGTCTAAGTGAATTAATATAAGAGCTATGGTGAATATTATTTTTAAATATTTAAAGGTTTTCTTAACTTCTATTCTTCATTTAAGCTTATCCTTGCATGTCAATTGTGTAAGTGAAGTGGCTATTTAAGAATAATTATTGATGAAGATCCTATAAAAATTTATAAATTTAAGAAAGTATTGGATGTCACATAATAATTTTGAAGTTGTATAGTCAATAATGGTCTTAATCTTCTTTTGATCCATTACTAAGCCTTCTTTTAAGATGATATAATTAAAAAATTTTATTTGAGATTTATGAAATATGTATTTTTTAAATTTGGTATATAATTCAATATCTTGTAATTTTTGTAAGAGAAGGCAAACATGTTGTTTATACTTATCTAGAGTCTTAAGATATTTAAATAATATATAACAAAGTCATCAAGAAATCATGAAATACTTTGTTCATCAAATCTTTGAAAATGGCTAGAGTATTTATAAGACTAAAAGGCATGATATTATATTCAAAGTATCCATATTTTGTATAAAAAATGATCTTCTATTTATCCCCTTTTTGATGCGTATTAGATCATAAGTTTTGTGGAGATTTATTTTAGTATAGATCTTAGCTTGATCTAATTGGTTAAGGAGTCCAAATATCAATGGCAAAAGATAATAATTTTTTATTATTACTTTGTTGAGACTACAATAATTGACGCACATCTATAAAGATCCATCTTTTTTCTTCACAAAGAATATAAGTGCACTAATAGGAGATTTTGAATATTGAATAAAATTCTTTATTAAATTTTTATTAATATATTCTTTTAATGTTGTAAGCTTGTTTTGTGATAAGTTATAAATTGAATTAAAAGGTTATATGTTGTCATGTGGCATGATTTTCAATCTAAAGATACACTTGGTACTTAGCTATAGAGAATTTACTCGTAATTTATTAGCAAGATTAAAATAAGTAATTTGTCTTTAATTAAAAAAACAAATAATATAATAATATTATAAAAAAATTATTATACCAGTAAAAACTTCTTATATTTAAATATATTTATACATAAAGTTTTTCTATAGCATATAAAAAATCCTTAATATCTTTTTCTTTATAAAATAAATAATTAGTGATAAATTAGATTTTTAATAAATTCTAATAAAATCTATAATTTCTTTTCAAAACTCCATCTTTATATCAAAATTTTACTATAACTCCATATATCCATTTTTTCACCTCTATAAAGTCTTAGCTCTCAAAAAATCCCTTTAATTTTTATAAAATATTCAAATTATAACAAAATCCTTCAATACCTCATTCACTTGTAAAACATTGATTTCTTTCTAAACTTTAGAATCCAATAACTCTTGATCCAACTATTTAATTTTTATCAATTTTTTTCAAAATATAGGTTATATTCTTAAGCTTCACCATAAGAAAATTCAATTATAGATTTGCTTTTGATTGTTTGATATCTTAAAAATCCTAGCAGGTGATTAAAATCTTAGTTTATAAATATTTATGTATTATTTCTATATATCTCAAAAATTCAAAATCCTAATATCACAAAATTTTTGTATGTATTTTTTTAATATAAAAATACACACTTCTAAAAATTTTGAGCCAAAAACCTCTCAAATTGCTTAAGATATAGCTTAAAATACAACCACTAATAAAGTAGGTTGCTTATTACCTTTAGATTGCAATGTCACGGACATATACATAGTTATCTATATGATCAGATAGAACTAGATAAAAGAAGGTAAAAGCAGGTTAATTCTATAATATCTTTAGAAAAACTTCCTAGAAACTTCATAGATGCTGCTTTGACTTTATAAGTGTCCATAGTAGACTTTTGGCTTAGAAACTTGGTCAATAAGTTAGCCACATGTCGCACATGTTGGTAGCTTGAAGACCAAGCTAAATACGTGGCGAACATATAGGAAACTTGCCCTGCAAGTTCGACACGTGTCTTGCAACTTGGACATGTGTCTTATAAATTGGACACGTGTTGGAGGTCCTATAGAACGTCGCCACTTAGCTCTTAGGTAGATAGTATAAATAGAGACAAGAGTGAAGCCTTCTTCACTCTTGTCAACTCCTTTCTTGTTTCCAGTCTAGTTCAAGGGTCTCTAGTTTTCTTGTCTTTTGGCATTAGCCATTCCAGTTTCTTTTTAATATATATACTTCTTTATATTTATTTCTTTGAGAGAGGTCTCACTTGTTTATTTGATTTCATCCAGTTATTGTCCTTGACAGATTGATAAGAGTACACATACAATATCAGAGCTTTGTCTTTTCTTGATTAAGAGTGGATTACCCCTTTCTCTTGATAAGACATAAGCATATTAGAAGTTGTGGAGTACCCACTTCTAAACTGATATTGTTTCTAGAATTTTTTTTTTTTTTTGAGTGTGTGTTCCGTATTTCTTGAAGTAAGAGTAGACATCTTCCTTTCTATTATATTATCATGGCAGAGCTTGCGGAAATGAAGAGTGCAATGGCACAAATGCAAGAGCAAATGAGAGAACTAATGCTTGCAATGCATCAACTCAGTTTACCACCACAAGGAGCATCAAGATTAGTAGGAAGTGAAGATGTAGAGATGGTTGGAGCTACATCAATATCTACACCAAACCATGCTACCTCACCGATGATGGAGCACCGTTCAAACGTTAGAGAACCAAAAATCAGTTTGCTTGAGAAGTTTGATGGCACAAGATCTAAGTTTCGAGGATTCATCAATCAGGTACAACTGGTGATCGAACTTCAACCTCAGAGTTATCCTACGCAAGGATCTCAAGTTAGGTTTATTAGAACGTTACTTTCGGGTCCTGCCTTATCGTGGTTTTCATCTTTTCTTGAACGACGTGATCCAATATTGGATAATTTGGAGGCATTTTTTGCGGAATTTTGATCGATGTATGGAGAACATGATGCAATTCGTGTTGCAACCAACAAGATTCGCATCCTACGACAAGGCAATCGATCAGTGTCATTATACGCTTCACAATTTTGACAACTAGCGACCGACATCAAGTGGGACGATGCTGCACTCATCAGTCAATTTCTCTACGGATTACAATATGAGGTAAAAAAGTTAATGCTCAATTTACCCGATCCTCAGACATTGAGTCAAGCAATTGATTTTGCTATGAAGTGTGACAATCAACTTTTTGAGTTTCGATCCGAGAGTCGTACAAGGGAGCCTCAACATTATTATTCAATGGCAACATCAACATCCTCACAAAACGTACATTCGGAAGTAGAAGACATGCAAATTAATGCGGTACGTTTTAAACCTCTTACTGAACAAGAAAAGATTCGTCGTCGTCAAGAAGGATTGTGTTTATATTGTGGAGAACCTAAGCACACTGCTCAACATTGTCCAAAGAAACGTCGCAACTACAAAATGAGGAGTACGGCTGTCAAAGAAGACAACATGTCGGAAAATGAATTTGTCCAGCTACAATAGGGACCGTGCAGCTGGAACCCTGTACAATTCCCAGTAAAGGTCCTATTCTCTCCTCAGAACCCTCTCCTTGTTTTATGATAGATGCATATTTAGGACCAAAAAATTACAGAGCCTCTGCCTTATTAGATTCAGGAGCCTCAGCATGTTTTCTAGATGAACAATTTGTTAAGAATCGTAAAATACCTTTAGTACAGAAACCTAAACCCGTACATGTAGAAGTCATAGATGGTCACCCATTGTCCTCAGGAGATGTCACTCATGAAACCCCTCCTATAAAAGTAACAATAGATGGTCATAATAGCTATGTAACCTTTAACATAATTAAATCTCCGTCTAATCCAGTTATTCTAAGTTTGTCATGGCTAGAAAAATATAACCCTCAAATAGATTGGAATTCTCGTAGACTTGACTTTTTCCAGGATATTATTAAATATCCTACCGATCAAATAAAAATTTCTATTTGGTATAGTAAAACACAATAACATAGGTGCAAAGCTTTTTATATCAAAGCCGAAAGAAGGATCTGACTTTTTCTTCCCATTCTACCTTGACAGCCCAATTTCTGATAGTGGAAAGGCTTCAAGTGGCATTCCAAGCCAATACCGAGACTATCAAGATATTTTTGAGAAGAAGAATGCTGATATTCTTCTGGAGCATCGGCCATATGATTGTTCGATTGATACCGAAAAGAAAGAGGGATCGACTCTTTTGGACCAATCTGATTTATCATGAAAATGGTTAAAGGTGGCTCAAGATATATTGAAGTTAGTCGACCAGAACTTCATCGCCATTCAAATCTCTTATGAGGCTCAATTCTATTTGTGAAGAAAAAAGATGGATCATTACGAATGTATGTGGATTATCGGGGACTTAACAAGATCACTATCAAGAACAGGTACCCACTACCTTTAATCTCTGGACTTCTTGATCAACTGAATCAAGCTAAGATCTATACAAAAGTAGATCTACAAGGAGCATACAACTTGGTTTGCATTAAAGAAGGAGATGAATGGAAAACTGCATTTCGAACAAGGTATGGACATTTCGAATATAATGTTATGCCTTTTGGACTCACAAATGCACCAGCTGTTTTCCAACATCTCATGAACGATGTTTTTCATGAATTCTTAGATGATTTTGTTGTCTGCTACCTAGACGACATTTTAATCTACTCTAAGAATGTAGAAGAGCATGAAACACATGTTCGTCGTGTGTTACAAAAACTTAGAAAAATAGGGTTGTATGCCAAGATGGAAAAGTGTGTATTTCACACTACTCAAGTTGACTTCTTAGGATATATCATCTCGAATGATGGCCTCATGATGGATCCTAAGAAAGTCCAAACAATCATGGATTGAAAGATTCCAAAAACAGTAAGGGATGTACAATGTTTTTTAGGATTTGCCAATTACTATCGAATCTTCATCAAGAACTTTTCTCAAGTTACAGCCCCACTTACACGTTTGACTTGCAAGGACAAGCTCGAGTGGAGTAAAGAAGCAGAAGCCTCATTTGAAGCTTTGAAGATAGCTTTTACTTCTGCACCAATCTTGTATCGCGTTGATTTTTCCAAGGCATTTTTTATGGAAACAGATGCATCAGACTTTGCTTTGGGCATAGTATTGTCACAAATGGGAATAGATGACAAACTCCATCCAGTAGCTTTCCATTCCAGGAAATTTTTGACAACAGAGATCAACTACGAAATCCACGATAAAGAACTTCTTGCAATTGTGGATTCTTTTCAAGAATGGCGTCATTATCTAGAAGGCGCTTCTAGTCCAATCACCGTTGTCGTGTTGTGGTTTGGCTACTATGTGAAAAAATTGTACATGTATATTTAATGTACAATTTACTACTTAGCTAAATGAAAGTCATATCAATGGATTTTATTGGTTATAGGATGTGATTAGATTGCTAGTTTAGAAAGGATCTATTAAAAGGATTATTATTAAGATTTATACAACCTTATTTTCTTTTAGTAGTGACTTTTGAAGTTAATTTTATATGGATAATAACTTGTATATATCTTAAGTCGCCTATGTTAGACATTGGTGATCCTTAAGATCTTATTTACTTCTTTTATTTGGTGCTTAAAGCACCAAGTATATAAATCTTATAAGAAGAAGGGTTAGAAAAGGGTTTTTAGTGTATAAAAGGTAGTTTGGCCATCCATGTGGATGAATAGAGATAGATGATAGAAATCTCTATTCTAATTGGCCAAAAATCATGCCCAATGGGCTTCAAGGAGGCTGCCCGAGGGTTTATTAGGAGTTAGGGTTTGTTTTTCGAGGGAAGTCGAACATCAGAGGCTAGGGTCATCAGGTTTAGGTTTTTGGGTATGGTTTGGGTGCAAATCTTGCATGATTTGGACTTTTAATGAAGGAGTTATAGGCACTCAAAGTTAGGGTGTCGATTTAGGACATACTGTCACTCTTTTGGATATATCTCGCGCATACAGAGAGCAATCAAAGATCGGCGACTGAGGTTGGAAACCGCACTTTCTCGGCTACACTTTTCACGTATATCTTGATAAAATCCAAGCTAGGATCAAGGAGATATTGCGAGTTGAAGTCAGTGCTTGTAAGCTAAAGGCAGTAAGTGACTCTGCTTAACTAGCGGTTACATTTTGAGCTATATCTTATTCAATTTGATAGATTTTTGGCTCAAAATTTTCAGGAGTATATATGTTTATGTCACAAGACTATGTACAAAATTTTTGTGGCATTAGGGTTTTGGGTTTGTGAGATATAGAGAAAATAGTGCTCGGGTGTCTCTGAGCTAGGGTTTTAAGCACCTGCTAGGGGTTTTGAGATATCGAACGATCGGAAATATATTTGCGGTTGAATTTTTTTCTGGTAAAGCTTAAAGGTGAATTCTACCTTTCCTGAAAGTTTGAAGAAAACTGAACGGCTGGATCAGAAGATATGATTTTCTAAAGTTTGGAAAGAAAAACATCCTTTGCGGAAAAATATATTTTTAAGGGTTTTGTTGCAAATTTGGACTTTTGTGCATACTAAAGGTGTTTTTTGGGAGCCAAGACTTTATGGAGGTGTAAAAGGTGGATGTATAGAGCCATGATATGATTTTGGTATATAGATGAGTCTTTAAAAGGTTTTTAAGCATTTTCTACATATCATAGAGAAAACTTATGTACAAACCTACTTAAAAATAAGAGGTTTTAATCATACAAAACCTTTTTCTTATATTATAGTGTGTATTTGTCCTTCTTATTAAGGACAAATAACTCATTAGAGTTTAGCCAATAAATATTAAGTAAAAATTCTCTGATTTGGAAATGCGGTGTATTCACCAGATAGAAGTTCCGCATATAGCGACACTTGGGTAATATCACCGGATCATAAGAACCTCTCCAGTATTTCATATCGACACCAGCGTCTTGAATCGTCGTCAAGCTGGACGGAGGATGTCTCTCTATCGAATTCGAGTTCATTAGCCGCCTCGTGAAAAGCAGCAAAGATGCATTTCATCGCTTTCTAGAGCGTTAACATCTTCTTGGCTAAAAAAGAAGAAATCGACTTTTGATCGATAAGAAACCTTATTTCTCGCCAGCAGATGATTTTATCTTGAACGCTTCAAAATCAACGTGCTTTGTTGATTCAACTTTTCTCAAAAAAGTCCAATTAAGTATGTCCTCAGATCCCCTTATTCATGAAATTAAGAATAATTCTTCTAAGTCTCATGATATTTCAAAGTTTGAATTCAAGAAAAATCTACTCTATTTCGAAGGGCGCTTATATGTTCTAGAAGGTGAAGCACGATTACGTGTTCTTCAAGCTCATCATGATTTCCCAGCAGCAGGACATTTTGGATACAATAAGACTCTAGAGTTGATATCTAGAGATTTTTGGTGGGCTCAAATGTGGAAGAGAGTCAAAGATTTTGTAAAAACATGTGATGTTTGTTCAAGATCAAAAACTCCTCGCCACCGACCCTACGGACTTCTTCAGCCATTACCCATTCCAGAACAACCATGGTCTTCTGTGTCTATGGATTTTATCACGGATCTTCCAAACTCAGGTTCTTATGACTCTATATTTGTGATAGTAGATCGTTTCACTAAGATGGCAAATTTTATACCGTATACAAATCTGCTCGGCGAGCAAAGAAAGCATTAAGCTTTTCATTGATAATATCTATCGCTGTCATGGGTTATCTAAAGATATTATATCGGATAGAGGAACTCAATTTGTGTGAAGATTTTGGAGAATCCTTTTCAAGATCTTAAAAGTGGATATAAAATTATCTTCAGCTTTTCATCCTCAAATTGATGGACAAGCGGTGGCGTTAATAAATAATAAATTGTGCTTGCTTGAGAATGCTCCGGGCACCTGGCTGTGGAAGATAAAAAAGAAAAACGCCACAACAAAATCCTAACAATTCTAATAGAATCTTAAATAACTTCTATTAAGCCTTAACAATATTTTTCAGCTTGATTCAATCTTAAAGAAATTATAAAAGAAGAATAAATGAGTCATTTAATAATCATAATAGAAAATAATATATAAAATACTAAATTTAGAAAATACTAAAAATAGAATCTTAAAACCCTAAATCATATCTTATTCAAACCTTAGTCAATCCCTAAGTCAAACCTTGATCAAACCTTAGTCATACCCTAAGTCAAACCTTGGTCAAACCTTAGTCAAACCCTAAGTCAAACCCTAGTCAAACCCTAAGTCAAACCCTGATCAAACCCTAAGTCAAATCCTAGTCAAACCCTAATCAAACCCTAAGTCAAACCCTAATCAAACCCTAACCCTAATGAAACCCTAACTCAAATCTTGGTCAAATCTTAATCAAATCCTAATCAAACCCTAGTCAAACCCTAATCAAACCCTAAGTCAAACCCTAATGAAATCCTAACCCTAATGAAACCCTAAGTCAATCCCTAGTCAAATCCTAATCAAACCCTAATAAAATCTTAAACCCTAAATCATAGCCAAGCCCTAAGCAATTTCTAAGGCAGTTTTAGAACCACAATAACTACCAAACAAACCGTTGATCTTGATTGAAATATTTCATACACCTTAACAATTAAGTTAAAAACACACACACCAAGTTTGAAGAAGATCCAACTTACCAAGAAGAAGAAAAACTTACAAATTTGCTCGGGTATCAGCCGGCCTCCTTCTCCAATCTTCACGCCAATATTCCAGTGCCTAAACCTCCTATTTGCACCGTTCAACTGCTTCCAAATTTCACAAGCATGTAGGAAATTAAGTCTTCTACACACACACATAAATTTCACCCCAATCCAACCGATAGATTGATCAAAATCTGCAAAACCCTAACTGACCTTTAAAACCCAATTCCAGAGACCCCAACTCACATAAATTTCAATAACCTTTGATCAAATTGTTAGATCAATCTCAAATTCACAGCACACATTGACAACAACAATACCCAAAAACCCACAAATTTCCAGCCGTAGATCTACTGCAAAGCTTCTGGAATTCCTAAACCATCAACCCTAATTTATTTCACAAAATCTCAAGTAGCCAAAATAATCCCTGACTTTGCAAAGCTATTACAAAGTCGTTTTTCTCTCCAAATCACTCAAAATCAACTCCTATATAAAACCCTTCAAGTTCACTCCCTAACCCCAATCTCCGATCTGCAAAAAGACCCTCCATTCGCCGTCGGCACGCGGTTTTGTGCCTTGGGGTCTGGTTTCGACCCAGGTTTTTAACCGGCCCTCTCCGGATATCAACTCTTGTAGTTTTGAGGTAAATTTCTCTAAAACCTACTCTTAACTTCTTATTAAACATACCTATACCAATTATTTTTCTAATCTACTTTGTTTTACCATTTTTATGGCTTTACAAAGTAAGTAGAAATCCCTTTTATAAAAGGCAGCATTAGCACTTTTTAATTTTTACTACCTCCTTGTCTATTATCTATTTTTCTAAGATAATTTTCTCAAATATTTTCATTTGAGCTCTTCTATAATATAATCATTCCTCCCCTCTTTCACCTAGTAGTCGCATTCACACGACAACAGAAATCAGAATGTCTGATATTTGAGATGTACATCAACTACCAACAAAATGATTGGACAACTCTTTTACCATTGGCAGAGTTTGCTTATAATAATACGGTACGTTCTTCTACACAACAAACACCTTTCTTTGCCAATTATGGTTACCATCCACGACTTGATACTTTTGACTATTCGAAAGTTGACAATCCTGCGGCGGAAGACTTGGTAAATCATTTGTCAGAACTACATACAACAATGAAGGCACAATTAAAGGAAGCTCAAGAACGACAAAAGATAAATGCTGATGCGTATCAAAAGGAACAACCACAACTCAACGTAGGCGACAAGGTATGGCTACTTCATCGCAATATCAAGACTACGCGACCTTGTGACAAGTTGGACTATCGTAAGCTTGGACCTTTTTGTATTTCTGAACAAATTAATCCAGTTGCATATCGATTACACCTACCAGAGTCTATGAAGATCCACCCTGTATTCCACGTGTCTCTTCTTGAACCATATAAGAAAGTGAACATACCAAGAAGAAGACAAGTGCCACCTCCTCCTATAGAAGTGAACAATAATGACGAATTTGAAGTGGAAGAAGTCTTAGATTCAAGCGGCGCCGAAATAGGTTGGAATATCTTGTTCACTGGCACGGATACGATATTAGTGAGCGCACATGGGAACCAGCAAAAAATCTGGCAAATGCAGCGAGGAAGGTGGAGACCTTTCATCAACAACATCCATTGAAACCAAGATGAAGACTTTTCCTATAAAAGAAACAAGATGTAGGCAAGATAACATTCAACTTTCTATCCTTGTTTGTAGCTTCTTTGTATTTTGTGACGCTAAGGAGATGGAGAATCAACAGCCAGCGGATTTGACTCAAGAGCCTTTATTTGTTGACCTACCGGACGAGACATTGCGACTGTTACAACCTCAAGACGACGCAACCGAGATGAAGATCTTCAAGAACGACATGTTCTTCCTCGAATAGATGGCGAGATACAACGTGTTTGGTATCACGACCTTGGAAGAGATTCTCGATGTTTGGTGATTTTATTGGAGATAGGAACAACTCCTGACGGTGTTCCAGATGTGATATTCGAAGGAAGTTATGAAGGTCACAACAATGATCAAATAACAGGGTGGTCTTCTCGCCCTGGAATGGGACACTATCGATGGCTGAGAGGACCCATCAATTACCTTCGAAGAGAACAAAGATCAGAATATGTGGCAAATACTATTCGCCGCATCTTAGACTTTCTACACATGTAATCACCGCTCCTCGTGGAACTCGTCCTTTAAAGGGGGGGTAATGTCACGGACATATACATAGTTACCTATATGATCAGATAGAACTAGATAAAAGAAGGTAAAAGCAGGTTAATTCCATAATATCTTTAGAAAAACTTCCTAGAAACTTCATAGACGCTGCTTTGACTTTATAAGTGTCCATAGTAGACTTTTGGATTAGAAACTTGGTCAATAAATTAGCCACATGTCGCACATGTTGGTAGCTTGAAGACCAAGCTAAATACGTGGCGAACATATAGGAAATTTGCCCTGCAAGTTCGACACGTGTCTTGCAACTTGGACACGTGTCTTGTAAATTGGATACGTGTTGGAGGTCCTATAGAATGTCACCACTTAGCTCTTAGGTAGATAGTATAAATAGAGACAAGAGTGAAGCCTTCTTCACTCCTGTCAACTCTTTTCTTGTTTCCAGTTTTCAAAGTGTCTTTGTCTAGGTCTTTGACATTCCAATTTCTTTTAATACATATACTTCTTTATATTTATTTCTTTGAGAGAGGTCTCACTTGTTTATTTGATTTCATCCAGTTATTGTCCTTGACATGCAAGTACTAATTTCAACTTTCAATGTCTCCTTTATTCTAACTTAAAATTTATCAAACCATATATAAAAAGTGTAATAAAGAAAGTGCTCTCTTTAATTATAATGGTTTATTTTTTATTGCTTTCTATATATACAAATTATATCTCAAAAATAATAGTAGATACAAATTCAATATCTTAAATTTAAGCATCTACATCTCCTTTATAAAAATTCCAAATCATTTAATTTTTACACCAAAACTATAGCCAAAAATCTAAACTTATTGATGCTTATCTTTAAAAGAAAAATCCTAATTCCTATTAAAGCCTGAAGCAGCTTCTTTGAAATCTATTGGACATGACTTTTGGCCAATAAGAATAGAGATTTCTATCATCTATCTCCATTCATCCACATAGATGGCCTAACTATTCCTTTTTATACTAAAAATCTCTTTTTAATCTTTTTTTTAATAAGATTTATATAAAATGTATTCTAAATATCAAATAAAAGAAATAAAACAAAATTTCAAGGATCATGAAATTCACAAAGGTGACTCAAAAATATATAAAAGTTATTATCAATATAAAATCAACCTCAAAAGTTACTATCAAAAAAGAAAATAAGATTTTATAAACTTCAATAATAGCCTTTTTAAACAAACTCCTTCTAAAGTAATAATCTAACCACATTTTGTAAGCAATAAAAATCTATTGATATGGCTCTTATTTAGCTATCTAATAAATTATATATATATATATATATATATATATATATATATATATATATATAATATTTTTGCATGGTAGCCAAACCACAATATAATAATGCCATCTTGGTGATTAATAGTATAGTCATATGGACAATGCTCTAGCAATGTATCTACATTTTTTTTTTTCAAATATATCTTAAAAATATTTATATTCTTTTAGAAGGATTGGTTTTATGAATAATATTTCTAAAGGATAAGAGTCAACCATCTATGACTTCTACATTAATGGCTTTAGGTTTTTTTGATTATAAGAATTTTATAGATTTTTAAAAATTCTAAGTAAATAAAACAATCAAAGGCTTCTAAATCTACTAAAACAAGGATTTTGAATTTTTGGGCATCCAAACATATTAGTATGGTAAAATAATAAAAAAATTAGATGATAATATGTAATATTTTTTGGTTTATAGAATAGAAGAATTCATTTGAACAATCCCTATTATAATTAGACGCTTGTATTTTCTTGCAAAGCATCTAGTGATATGGCCACACTTTTTATTTGATATCTATATTTATATTTTTTGTAGCAATTATTAGCCTTGTAGCTAGGTTTTCAATAATACAAATATAAGCCATTGTTGTATTGTAATATAATTATATAATGAAAGAACAAAAGAAGACAAATATTATAAAGAAGCTTAATTAAAGATTAAATGATAAAATTACTTTAAAAAATATAGATTAAAAAAAATAGTGATTTAATAAAAATACTTAATGTTAATACTACCTTTTTATAAAAAGAGATTCTACTTACTTGGTATAGCTATAACTAAAACAAAACAAGGTAGATTAGCAAAAATACTACTATAGGCATCTTAAGATAAAAAAAAAGAATAGTTTCTAGCAAAAAATACCTAATAAAATCTTGGATTGATACTTAAAGAAGGCCAATTGTGAACTAAGATTGAAACAAAATCCTAAGGCACAAAACCATGTGCCTATGGCAAATTGGAAGTTCTTTTGTTGGTAAGAGAATAAGATTGCATGGAAAATTTGATAAGATTTTTTTGAACATTAGTTTCAAGGTACTTGAGTTTGTAATGATTTTTTAAAAGCTATGCAAAGTCAAGGTTCTATTTGAATGACTTTGGTTATTATGAAATAAAGTAGATTCATATTTTAGAGCATATTGTGAGTTTTGTAATAAATTTATAAATAAAAATTTGTAAATTTGTAAATATATTTTTATTGAATTTATTTTTATAAATTTTAGCTTAATCTAATAATTAGATCAAAGATTATTAGAATTTAAGTGAATTAGGATTTTTATGATTTTGAATAATTTACCAATTAGATTGAAATGATTATTTTTTGAGCTAATAGTTAACTTAGTTTTTAGCATTTCTATAAAATTTTAGAATATATGAATAGTGCAAAAAAGAGTTATTAATGTTAAAAAATTAATATCAAGGTTGAAAAAAAAAAAAAGACTGATGTATGAGATAATTAGGAGCTTTTTTTTCCAATTGATAAGTTTAAATCCTTCAAATTATGTATGCTTATTGTTAACTAGTAAATCAAAAAGTATGAAAATTTTGAATAAAGATAAATGGTTAATTTAATAATTATTAAAAATTTAAATTTACTATTAGATTTGATTAAGATTTTATTAAAATTTATTTAGGATTTGATTAAAATTTAGTTAGAATTGATTTAGGATTTAATTAATATTTGATTAGAATTTATTTAAGATATTTTTAGGATTATATTAAGATTTCATTAAGATTTGACTAAGATTTGATTAGGATTTTATCAAGATTTGACTATGATTTTATTAGAATTTAAATAAGATTTTATTAGGATTTACTTAAGATTTGATTAAAATTCAATTATGGATTATTTAGGATTTTTAAAAAATTAATTAAGATTTGATTATGATTTCTTTAAGATTTCTTTAATATTTCTTTAAGATTTCTTTATGATTTCTTTATAATTTCTTTATAATTTTATTATAATTTTATTATTATTATTTTAATATTTTTTTATGATTTTTTAAAAATTTCATCAAAATTTCTTTAATATTTCTTTAGGATTTCTTTAGAATTTTTTTATAATTCTTTTAGAATTTTATTAGGATTATTAAAGATTCAATTAGAATTTATTTAGGATCTTTTTAGGATTAGGTTCTTGATTAGTGGCAAAATACAAGTTTACCTTCTACAACCAAGTATCTAATGCATTTTCAAACAAGACAATATATAATATAATAGAATATTCTTTTCAATGCTTCTTCTCTTATTCAAAAAAGGATTCAAAACAAATTGTATCAATTTGCATATCTTTTATTTTTAAATAATTATTAGAATTATGAGATGTAAAAGATGCTAAGTAATTGGTGTAAAGTTGTGGTGCAAGTAGTGGACATTTTTCTTATCGATATTCAAATAGCCCGTTATGACATTTCATTGCTTAACTGATGGCTTTATTAAGAGTTTGAAGATTAGACACAAATTATAATAAATTCTTTATATTGCCTTACAATCTCCAATGGAATTGACTTATCAATATGCCTTCACTTCAATTGATACCACATGCTAATTGATAAAATTTTAAAATATAAATTAGTATAAAATAGATTTTGTGTTAAAAGACTCAAATTTTAATTGTAGCAGAATGAATTTTATCATGTTTTTGAGAAGCTTCTGGAAATGTTGCTGTCAAGGACAAGGACATGAATCATAAAAGAACAAAATATATTCTCATGTTACTCAAAATCACTTAAAGATGGCATAATATCAAAACTAGAATGGCTATTGCCAAAGACAAGAAGACTAGAGACTCTTGAAACAAAACTAGGAACAAAAAAGGCATTGATAAGAGTGAAGAAGGCTTCATTCTTATCTCTATATATATTATCTATCTAAGAACTACATGGCAGCATTCTATAAGACCTCCAATACATGTCCAACTTGCTAGATATATGTCAAGCTTGCAAGATGAGTTTCTTACATGTGCGCCATATACTTAGCTTATTCCACAAGCTATTAACATGTGCAATACGTAGCTAGCTTGTTCCACAAGCTATCAACATGTGCAACATGTAGCTAGCTTGTTGGCTAAGTTTCTAACCTACCAATCACCTATAGATATGTATAAAATTGAATCTACATCTATGAAGCTTTTAAAAAGCTTCTCTATAAGATATTATCAAATTAACCTACTTCTACCTACTTCTACCTATCTATATTAATTAGATAATTATTGGAATAAATCTTCACCATGATATTACCGCCCTTTCTAGAGACAAGTTCCACAAGGAGCGGTGATTACATGTTGAGGAAGTGCAAGATGCGTCAAATTGTATTTGCCACATACTCTGATTTTTGCTCTCTTTGAAGGTAGTTGATAGATCCTTTTAGCCATCGATAGTGTCCTATACTAGAGCAAGAAGACTACCCTATTATTTGATCATTGTTAAGACTTTCATAACTTTTAAAAAAAATATATATATTTGAAACACCATCAAGAATAGTTCCTACTTCTAAAAGTATCACCAAATATTGAGAGTCTCTTCTAAGGTCATGATATCAAATATATTATATCTTGCCATCAATTCAAGAAATAATATATTATTCTTAAAGATCTTCATCTCTATTCTGTCATCTTGAAGGTTGTGATAGTCATAATGTGTCATTTGATAAATCAACAAATGATGGTTCTTGAGCTGAATTCACAAGTTGTTGATTCTCCATCTCTATTGGCATGAATAAATTCAAAAAAATAGAAAATCATAATATAAGATAGAATAAAACCTCTTTTGAACCTGCTTGGCTTTATAGCAAAGATTTTTTTAACTCTTTATTGTAGTTTTGATACATGTAATTGATGAAACACATTGACTTTTATTGATGCATTTGCTAGATTCTTGGATGGTTCCCATGTACGTTCATTGACATTATATCTGCACCAATGTACAAGATATTCTAACCAATTTTGATGTCATCTCAAATCTGAGACCTCTTTTATTTCAAATTCTTCATTGTTATCCACTCCTATAGGAAGCGATGGCATTTGTCTTCTTTCTTATATATCTATTGTCTTGTATAGCTTAAGCAATAATACATGGAATACAAGATGGATCTTTATAGATTTTGGTAGATATAATTGATAAGCAACTAAATTAATCTGTTTACAAATAATAAAAGCACAATTAAAGAAAGCTTAAGAATGACAAAAGATCCAAGCCTATGATAATCCAACTTGTCACAAGAATGATTAATATTGATATTACGACAAAGTAACCATATCTTATTGCCTACATAGAATTGATATTGTTCCTTATAATAAACATCTGCATTGATCTTTTGTCATTCTTAAGCTTTCTTTAATTATGCTTTTATTATTGTATATAGCTTTGACAAGCGATTTGTCAAATCTTCTACCATAGGATTATTAGCCTTTGAAAAGTCAGAAGTATCAAGTTGTCGATGATAATCATAATTTGTAAAGAATAGAATTTATTAAGTAGATAAATATACCAAATTATTATAAGTAAACTTTACAAATGGCACAAGAGTTATCCAATCATCTTAATGATAATTGATGGTACATCTCAAATATTATTGAAAAACTTGATTTACTTGTTTGGTTTATCCATCAGTTTGAGGGTGGAAAGTTGAAGATAGTTTTATATTTACTTTCAATATTTTGAAAAGGATCTTCCAAAATCTTGATACAAATTGCATCCTTCTATCTGATATAACATCCCATGATAATCTATGATAGTGATAGATATTATTAAAGAAGAATTTAGCTATTTTTTCACCTATGATAGATTTTATATATGGTATAAAATAGGCCATCTTGGTGAAATAATCTATAATTATAAATATAGAATCATATAAACTTGAATTTCAAAGATCCATGATAAAATCCATAGAAATAAAAGACCAAGGTTGATTCAATATAAGTAATGGTTAGAGAAGTTCGTAAAGTTGACGACAAGGAGTTTTTGATCTTGAACAAGTGTCGCACAACCGTACAAATTCTTTAACAGCCTTCCATATTTGAGGCCACCAAAAATCTCTTGATATTAGCTCCAAAGTCTTATTATATTCAAAATGTCCTATTACAAGGAAGTTGTAATAAACTTCAAGAACACATAGTTGTCCTTCACCTTCTGGAACATACATGTATCTTTTGAAATAGAATAGATTATTTTTGAACTCAAATTTAAAAGCATCATAAGATTTAGATGAATTATTCTTAATCTCATGAACAAGAAGGTTTGAAGATATATTTGATTAGACTTACTTGACAAAAATTGAATTAAAAATCAATATTGATTTCATTACTCAAAGATGAAATTGCTCTAATTTTAAGAGGATTATTCTTTATTTATCAAAATTTGAATCTCTTTCTTTTGGTGTAAGATAAGAATGTCTAAAAAAGACATTAAACAGACCTTGTTGTTTTCTTGGCCAATAGATGATAATAAACTTGAATCTTGATAAACACATATTCTAACAAGTTTGATGACAATTTAATACATATGCTAACATAAAGTACTCGAGGTTCTTGTGATCCATATACATGATGATTGAACTAGAAGCACTTTATAGATAATGATGCCATTCTTGAAAAGAATGCATAGTTATAAGAAGTTTTTTATCATGGATTTTGTAGTTGATTTTTGCTACTAAAAATTTCTTGGAATAAAAAGCTACTAGGTGGAATTTGTCATCTACTCCCATTTATAATAATATCACATTCAAAGCAAAGTCTGATGCATCTATTCCTATAAAATATGTCTTAGAAAAGTCGATGTGATACAAGATTGGTGCAGAAGTAAAAATTGTTTTCAAAGCTTTAAACAATCTTTACTCCACTCGAGTTTGTCCTTACAAATAAGCGTGTTAATGGATCTACAACTTGAGAAAAATCCTTGATGATGATTCAATAATAATTGGCAAATTTTAAAAAGCATTGCACATCTTTTATTGTTTTTGGAATCTTCCAATCCATAATTGTTTGGACTTTCTTACGATCCATCTTGAGACCATCATTTGAGATGATGCATCCTAAGAAGTCAACTTAAATAGTGTGAAATACACACTTTTCCATCTTTGCATATAGCCTTACATCTCTAAGTTTTTGTAACACATGACGAATATAAAGTTCATATTCTTCTGTATTCTTAGAATAGATTAGAATGTTGTTTAATTAACAGACAACAAAATCATCAAGAAACTCACAAAAAATATCATTTATAAGATATTGAAAAGCAGCTACTATATTTATAAGTCCAAAAGGCATGATATTATATTCAAAATGTCCATATCTAGTTTGAAATATAATCTTCTACTCATTACCTTCTTTGATGTAAATCAAGTTGTATGTTCCTCATAGGTCTATTTTTATATAGATCTTTGCTTCATTGAGTTGATCAAGAAGTCTTAAAATTAAAAATAAAAGATACCTATTTATGATGGTTATCTTATTAAATCCTCAATAATCTACATAAATCCGCAGCGATCTGTTTTTTTTCTTTACAAATAAGATAGGAGCTCCTATTGGAGACTTTGAATGGTATATAAAGTTTTTGGCTAAGTTCTTGTGAATATATTCCTTCAATGCAACCAACTTATTTTATGATAAACTATAGATTGGTACAAATGGTAGTTGAGCTCTCTCTTGAAGATCAATTGAACAATCATAAGGTCAATGCTTTGAAAGAATATCTGTATTTTTCTTTCCAAAAATACCTTGAAAATCTTGATATTGGTTAGGAATACTACTTATAGTCTTTTCGGCATCTGAAATGGGTATAGCGTATATATCAAAAGATG
Source organism: Physcomitrellopsis africana (assembly GCA_036785485.1). Classification (NCBI taxonomy): domain Eukaryota; kingdom Viridiplantae; phylum Streptophyta; class Bryopsida; order Funariales; family Funariaceae; genus Physcomitrellopsis; species Physcomitrellopsis africana. The sequence continues at coordinate 75,097 of JAWRVF010000914.1, forward strand.
ATCTTTTATTGCCGTATGTATGAAAGTTTTTGTACCTATTAATAAGGGTTTGAATATACTAGAATTATGTATGTCTAATTGACTAGCAGATGTCTCAATTAAACTATAATAAAAGTCAAGGTTATAGAAAGTCCAATCTATTTAAAGATTATATTTTTTTAAACCACAATAATCTTAAAATAATCAGATTAAAAGAAGATTTAATTACATTAAATATTACTATATTATTATTATCACAGACATAAAATATAGATTAGAAGTCTAAATAAGAAGTTCAAGAAGAACTAGTAATAATTAGATTAATCAGATGAGTATAAGAACAACACCAGAGAGGTGAGCTAGAGATCCAAGAGATGTGTTGTCAAGACTAAAGAACTCTTCAGCCTCAACTCCAATATATATTCCTACCTAGGAAGTTTCTCAAGCAACTTCTACAAACTAGGAAGCTTCTCAAGCAACTTCTACCAAGTAGAAAGCTTCTCAAGCAACTTCTATCTACTTGGAAGATGCTAGAAGGTTCTAGAAGGTTTTAGAGAGTTCTAAGTATCTTCTAGAATGTTCTAAAAGGTTCTAACAAGCATGTCCTTGACATCACCTCCTCTTCTAGCTTTGAGGTCTCCGAGAAGCCATTTGAGACATATGCTCACAAATGCAGGAAATCAAAGATTTGGCGCATAGTCTCTACAATATACTCTAGTTGTTGTTTACAAGGTAGATGATTCATAAATTCTTATAGCCATCGATAATGACCAATACCTTCCACTTGAGACCATGCCTAAACTTTTGTGTCTTCATTGTGGAAGCGGCCTGAAAATATCGTTTCGCCACTACCTTCATGAGCTGATTCAGTTTCAAAGACAATCACAAGTGACCTGCTACTTAGTATTCTTTGACGTCTTCTTGGTTCTTCTAATTTTTCATTTCAAGGTTAATACCATGAGCTACTCGGTTGAGATGGCATCACTAGTGCAATATCCTCATTCTTACTAGCCATATTTAAATACACTTTGAGATTAGATATCTTGATACTACAAGAAAATAAAATGCAACAAGTTATATTTTGATAAGACTTGGATCCTACTTATATACATTCCCTTTGAAGAAGGCTTCATCTTCACGTTTTGTCAATGGCCAACTTTTGATTTATCAAAATGTCGTCGATGAAATTCTTGTACCTTTTGCGGTGTATTTGTTACATTTTCTACTGGCTCCCAAGTCCGCTCATTTATATCATAGCCATGCCAATGAATTAAATACTCCAACTTTCTCCATCTCCATTGCAAATTAAGGACTTCTTCCACCTCCTATTCCGCGTGGTCCTCAATTTCAACACAAGGTGGTGGTGGCTGTATCCGTCTTGGTAAAGTTGATTTGCTATAAGCTTCTAGAAGAGAAACATGAAAGACTTGATGTACCTTTATGGATATGGATATGGATAATTTCAGCCGATAAGCCATCAGATTGATTTGCTCCTGAATGTAGAATGGTCCCAACCTCCTATAATCCAACTTATTGCAAGGTTGAGTGGTCTTGATGTTTCGTCGCAAGAGCCAAACCTTATCTCCAATTTAAAAAGCAGAAGAATCCTTCCAAAATTTGTCTACAGAAGCTTTGTACGAGTCTTGAGCTACTTGTTACTGAAGCTTCAAGGTGGTCTGGATCTCAATTAAATGCTTTGCAAGATCTTCAATTGTTGGATTTTCATCTTTGGATTTATTCAACAAATCGAATTTTGGATGATATCCATAATTTACAAAGAAAGGTGTTTGTTGGGTTGAAGCATGGGCCAAATTGTTGTACGCAAATTTTGCCAAAGGTAGATATGTAGTCCAATCGTCTTGTTGATAGTTGATTGCACATCATAGATATTGCTCCAAGACTTAATTGACTCGTTCTGTTTGACCATCGGTTTGAAGATGGAAGGCAGAAGAGAGTTTGATATCTATCATCAGTATGTCAAAAAGCAACCTTCAAAACTTTGATATAAATTGAGGCCCTTGATCCAAAATAATGTCATCTGATAAACCATGATATTAATATATATTGTCAATAAATAATCTTATTGTTTCTTCATTAGAAGTTGTCTTTCTGTATGGAATAAAATGTGCCATCTTTGTAAATCGATCTACCACCATATAGATAGCATCAAATATTGCAAAAGGTGGCAAATCTGTAATGAAGTCCATAGATACTGAAGACTATAGTTGCTTTGGAATTGGCAGAGGTTGTAAAAGCCCGTAAGGGTGATGTCGAGGCTTCTTTGATCTTGAACAAAGGTCACATGATAGCACAAAGTTCTTCATTACCTTCCACATTTGAGGCCACTAAAAGTCTCAAGAAATAAGCTCTATTGTTTTGTTAAATCCAAAGTGACCTGCGGTCGAGAAGTCATGTCGAGATTGAAGAATACAAAGTCAAATTGGTCCTTCCAAAATGTATAATCAATCTTCAAAACATAATAACCCATCCTCAATCTTGAACTTGTTTTTGTCAAAGCGCTGCTTCACATCCGAGACTAATGAGTCCATAGCTAATGCTCCATGGACTTGTTCTAAAAAATCAGCATCAATTGGCATGATCATAAAGGTGGTGCGGAAACAAAATTGTTCTGATTGTAGCAAAGTTGTACACTGCTAATCAAATGCTACATCTCTAACTTTGGGCGCTAGATATAATTTCCTCAATAACGCATCTGATAGTCCTTGCTGTCTTCTTTGCCGATATGTGATGATGAAGTTGAATCGCAATAATGACATGTTCTACTAAGCTTGGCGACGATTCAAAACTCGAGCTATTCTAAAATACTCCAAATTCTTGTGATTTGTATTTATAGTCACCGGATGTGCAACACCCTCTAATAAATGACGCCGCTCTTGGAAAGAATCAACTATTACAAGCAGCTCCTTATCATGAATTTTATAGTTGATTTCTATTGCCAAAAACTTCCTTGAGTAGAATATAACTGGATAAAATTTATCATCCTTCCCCATCTATGATAATATAGCTCCTAGCGCAAAATCAAAAGTATCTATTTCTAAATAAAAGGCCTTTATAAAGTCAAGATGTACCAAGATAGGAATTATCGTAAATATCAATTTTAACTCTTGAAAAGCCTCTTGAGCTCGGGTACTCTACTCAAGCTTGTCCTTTGATGTCAACCGCATTAATGGAGCTACATTTTGTAAGTAGTTCTTGATGAAAATGCAATAGAAATTGGCAAACCCAAGAAAACATTGCACATCCAGTACAGTCTTTGATATTGTCCAATCCGTTACTGCTTGAATCTTCTTCTGATCCATCAACAATCCTTCATCTAAAATAATATAACCAAGAAATTTCACCTTTGGTTGATGGAATATACATTTTTCTAATTTGGTATATAATCCCGCATCCCGAAGTTTTTGTAACACCAATTTCACATGATCCTCATGTTCTTGAATATTCTTGGAATAGATTAGAATGTCATCGAGGTAACAAACAACAAATTTGTCCAAATATTCTCAAAAAATATCATTCATCAAATGTTGAAATATAGTTGGTGCATTGGTCAATCTGAAAGGTATGACATTATATTCAAAATATCCATACCTTGTCTGAAATGCTATCTTCCATTCATCTTCCACCGTTATTCATATAAGATTGTAAGCTCCATGAAGATCTATCTTGGTATATATTTTGGCTTCACCAAGTTGCTCCAAGAGTTTGGATATTAATAATAATGGATATCGATTCTTCACGATGAATCTTGTTCAAGCCTTGATAATCCACGCACATTTGTAATGAGCCATCTTTCTTCTTCACAAAGAGGATAGGTGCACTTGTTGGAGATTTAGAATGCCAAATGAAGTTCTTCGTAAGATTCTCTTGAATATAATCCTTCAATATTGAGAGCTCGTCTTATAAATTCGATAAATTGTAGATTCGGCCAAATGGTGGTTGTGCTCCCTCTTAGAGATCTATAGTACAATTATACGGACGATGCTTTGGTAGCATGTTAGCATTCTTCTTTTCAAAGATATCCTTGAATTCTTCATATTGCTTAAGAATAACCAAAGTCAGAGTTGCATCTTCTCGAGCTGGCATTGCAAAGATAACAAGAAGTGTATTATACTTGGCTTCCTTCATAAAGGTCCTTGCATCTATCAACAAGGATTTATTTCTAGATATTATGTTGGTAGGTTCCATCTTTAAGGGTTTTGTTAGAAATATTATTTTTCGTAACCTCCAATCTATCAACGGATTATATTTATCAAGCCACAATAGTCTCAAAATGATTGGACATGAAGGAGTCTTGATAATATTAAACACAATGCTACTTTCATGATTTTTAAGGTATATCTTCAATGATTTAGTTTTATGAGTAATATTGCCAGAAGACAAAGGTCGACCGTCTATGACTTCTACATGGACAAGCTTTGGTTTCTTCACGAGAGGAAATTTGTGAAGCTTGGCAAACTCTTCATTTAAAAAGCAAGCAGATGCTCTTCAGTCTAGTAGAGCATTGGTTTGCAATTTTTGAATACCAAGAAATAAAGGTATTATAAAGCATTAAAAAGGTTGAGTTGAGAGAAAGGGACCTTGATTAATTTGGGAAGTTGAGATGTCCAGCCGCACGGTCCCTATTGTGGCTAGGCATCCTTGTTTTCTTGCACGCTCATGCTCTTGAGTCTTGTTGTTCGAGGCATCTGTTTTCTAACACAATTTTTGGCTTTATGGCTTGCCTCTCTATAATATAAGTAAAATTAAACATCAAATTGTTGCTTCTTTTCTTCAGTTATGAGAGGCTTGAAACGTACCACATCGATTTGCATGTCTTCCGTTTCACATTGAGTTTCTATACTCTTAATAGGAGCAACTGAGTAGAACTGGTTTTCTTGTGGATACCATGTAGCTTTAGAATAATGGTCTTGACGTCGTTGAAAAAGCCGATTGTTACACTTCACCGCTTGGCTGATTGTTTTGTTGAGTGTTTGAGGGTCAAATAGAGATAGCAATAAATCCTTCACGTCATCTCTGAATTCTCAAAAAAATTGACTCACTAGCGCTTCTTCTCCCGAGTTGATATCATAGGCAAGTTGTTTGAAGTCAAATCCATAAACAAATGCAGAGCATGATCCTTGACACAGCGAATAAATCTTAGTGGTTGTCCACCAAATCTTATTATGCTCTCCAAATGCATCTTCGAATGCTTCTAGAAAGGTCTCAAAATTACTCAAGATAGAAGATCTTTTTTCAAATAAGGGGGCAAACCAAAACAAAGCTTGTCCAATAAGCAATGTCTCCACTAATCCAACTCGCGACTCCTTGGTTGAATAGTGTTCTGGTTGCAAGAATGTTACCAATCAAACTTGGTTTACAAAACCAAAATTTTTTGATTGGGTACCATCAAACTTCTCTAGGAGATTGACTTGAGGCTCTTTGTATTGCGGTGTAATCAAATTTTCACGTTGAAATGTAAATGGCAATACTTCACTAGCTAGAGGTGGTTGTATTGTAGTCTGAGCCACTCCCACTCTTATAGTTTTAGGGGATTTAGCAAAATTTCCTTCAATTTCAATAATTCTAATCGTTAGAGCATTAAGGGCATTGATGATCGCATCTAACTTTGATTCCAAAGATTCTATCATGTTAACGTCTTCTTTATCAGTTATGCTAAATAAAGAAAAAAGAATCAATATTGATCCAAGGAAGGATAATCCGCAATACTTAAAATGCTCAAGTATCTCCAAGGAGAGGGGTAGTCCACTCTCTGTCTCAAAGAATTAAGCTCTGATACTGATAGAAGGTCAATCTCGACAAACTATCACGGACACAAAATATAGACTAGAAGTTTAAAGAAGAAGTTCAAGAAGAACTAGTAATAATTAGGTTAATCAGATGAGTACAAGAACAATACCAGAGAAGTGAGCTAGAGCTCCAAGAGATGTGTTGTCGAGATTAAAGAACTCTTCAGTCTTAACTCCAATATATACTCTTACCTAGGAAGCTTCTCAAGCAACTTCTACCAACTAGAGAGCTTTTCAAGAAACTTCTACCAACTAGAGAGCTTTTCAAGCAACTTCTATCTACTTGAAAGATGCTAGAAGGTTCTGAAAGGTTGTAGAGAGTTCTAAGTACCTTCTAGAATATTTTAGAAGATTCATCCTTAAAAATTATGTCTCTTAATTGCTACATCTAAAAAAATAGTTTAATGGATAATATTTCCAGAAGATGATGAATGACCATCTATGATTTTTATGTGCACGGATTTAGTTTTTTTGACTAGAGATATTTTTTTGTTTTTTGATAAAGTCTTTGTCTATAAAATTAGTTGAGGCTCTTGAATCTAATAAGGCAAGGACTTTGTGATTTTTAGATCCTAAAAACACATCTATTGTAAAACAAGATAAGAGATCAAAAGAAAGAATAGGACTTCTATAAGGTGTTGTATATGATTCTAGCCATACAATCCCTATTATAGTTGAAGAAGCTTGTTTTCCAACATATTATCTTCTTTAGCAACCATACTACTTATTTTGTAATTGTGTTGTTTTTTTAGATAATATTGAGCAGTGTACTTTGCTTCTCTACAATGCAAGTACAATCCCTCTTGACGATGTCAAATCTTTTTCTGTTCAGTGAAAAATTTAAAATGTATTAGATCAATTTGCATTGGATTTGACTTAATCAAATAAGTTTTTGAAAACTTAGGAGTTGCTGTCATCAATTGACTCAATCCTCTCCAACCAAATCTATATTTTTGATGCCTTTCAAATAAATGATTGTCACATGCAATGGCTTAAGTAATAAATTATTCCAAAGATTCTGCTTTTGGCATTATTAGTAACAATTTTTTGATATTATCCTTCAATCCATAATAAAATTGATTGATAAGGGCCTTATCATTCTATTCTACATCACAAGCAAGATTTTGAAATTTTGTAGCATATGTTATGGCTAATTATAATCTTTGTTGCAAAGATAAGAGCTTGGTCTCTACTATCTTCTTTCAATCACTTTTTCCACATATAGCTGTAAATACTTCAAAAAATGAGTTCAAATCATAAAAAAGTCGTAAATCTTTTTCCATCAAAGGTACAAACCAAGAAAGAGCACTTCCAGATAGAAGTGTGCCTATGAATCCAACTTGAATAAATCCATTAAAGTATTAGAAAGGGTGCAATCTTAGATATAACTTGACTTATTGTAGAAATCTTTGAAATTTTGATCTTGTTCTATCAAATTTCTTAAGTATATTAATTTTTGCCTCCTTTACACTGATAGAAACAAGACTTCCTGGATTTGTTTGTAAGGTGGATTTACTTGCTTCCCTCAATTGTACAACTTCTTAGCGTAGGCTTTGGACTTCATCCATAGGTGTAGAAATAGTGCCTCCATGATTGATATTAGTAATTTGTGAAATTTCTATCCTAAGAATATTGACAAGCTCCTGAAGATCTGCAATAGTTACAAATCTATTCTTGCTTTTGCTAAGTATAGCATCCATAATCTTTCCTTCCATCTTAATAATTCTACAATTCAAATTAAAAGAGGATAATCTATAACTTCTAATATCAAATAAAAAACTTCTACAAAGAGAGGTGATTCAATTTTTTTTAAAAAAAATCAAAGTTAGAAAGCAAAAAATATAAATTCAAAGGTAGATAATCTACAACTTTCAAATGCAATAGTAGAAGTGGGATAATCCACTCACTTCTTAAATGCAAAACAAGAATAATAAATCTTCACTCTTGTCAAATTGTTAGAGATAAGGACATGAATCATAAAAGAACAAAATATACTCTTGTATTATTCAAAATCATTCAAAGATGGTATAGTATTAAAACTATAATGGCTATTGCCAAAGACAAGAAGACTAGAGACACTTGAAACAAGACTAAGAACAAAAAATATATTAATAAGAGTGAAGAAGGCTTCACTCTTTTCTCTATATATACTATCTATTTAAGAACTACGTGGGAGCATTCTATAGAACCTCCAATATATATCCAATTTACAAGATCCATGTTAAGCTTGCAAGACAAGTTTCTTACATGTGTACCACGTACTTAGCTTGTTCCACAAGCTACCAACATGTGCAACATGTGGCTAACTTATTGGCCAAATTTCTAGCCTATCAATTACCTGTAGATATGTATAAAAATGAATCTGCATCTATGAAGCTTCTACAAAGCTTTTCTATAAGATATTATGAAATTAACCTACTTCTACCTACTTCTATCTATCTATATTAACTAGATAATTATTGGAATAAATCTTGATTATGACAATTATAAAAAATATTTTAAAATTATTTAATATAGAAAAATTCTTCTCAAATAATAAAGCAAACTAATACAAAGCTTGATTTTAAAAGAAGATTCTAACTAGACAAACATAAGATGCTTCCGTATAATATCATTGAAGTTGGAAAAAAGTCATAAGTTATATTTGATTTTCAAAGCCACAAAACTTTAAATAAATTCCATCAAACTTCTCTAAGAGGCTAGTTCTTGATTCTTTTACTATTGATATTGAATTATTGTCTTAAATACATATATCTTCTAGTGAAATAAATATTAATGATGTAATTTTTAAAGTGACTTATGATAGTAGTTGAAGTAATTTTGTTCTTTGACTATTATATATGGTCATATAAAGTTCTTCATTTTGCTTAGATAAGGTCTTTTTCTTGACTTTTAATACTTCAAGAGCATTTATAATTGAATCCAATTTTGCTTCTTTGAAATCCGCCATATTGAATCTTTCACTTCTTGCAATAAAAATGAAATAAGAAAAAAGATATACAAAAAATTAAGAACAATATGAATCTAGAGGAGGGTAATCCGCAACTTCTAGATAACTACAATACTTCCAAGAAGAAAGATAATCCGCTTTCTATTTAGAAAGACCAAGCTCCTATGTTGTATTATGTCAATATCAACAAATTGTTATAGACACATCACTCAAGTAGAAGAAGACACCAAAATTTCAAAGAATTGAATGAAAAGAGGTTCATTTTATATTACAAACAAGGAGCTATAACAAGGTACAAGAATAAGACCAAAAAGCCTAAGATGAGCCACAAGGATTACATTGTCAAGATTAAAGATCCTTTCATCCTTGATTTCTATATATATTGAGTGCAATGAAGCTCCTTGAAGAGTTTTCTTGATGCTTGGAAGAGAAGGAAGCCTAAGATCTTTTTATGACTATCTAAGATTTCCTACAACTTTTTAGGACCTTCTAAAACCTTCTTGGAATCTATTAGGAATTACTAGGGCCTTCTCAAAATCATTAAGAATCTTCTAGGAACTTCTAAGATTAAGTAGAATCTTCTAAAATCTTCTAAGATTAAATAGAATCTTTTAGAATCTTTTAGAACCTTCTTCTATTATTTGTCTATGACACTAATAATTAAAGTTAAGCCATTAACACATTGACTTAAAATATGATGTTCTTTTTTTTTAGAAATTTTATAACATATATGTTCTTATTTTTTATTATTTATTAAATAATAATATTTAAATATTAATAATAGAAATAAAATAATTCCAAAAGACATCCTTGGTATATGTTTTATAAGATTTATTAAGCAAATTAATTAGTTTTTAGTTATTTAAAAATTTCTTATTATATCTTTTATAAAGTAAACTTATATTATACTTTATTAGGTTTTTTTAAATAAATATTTTTTTAATAGTATTTTTAACCATGTCTACATAGTCTTGGCTTATGATATTACAGAAGTTTTTAAAACTCCACCCCTATACCATCTAATTTTAAAATCTTATCATATACTGTATCTTTAACAATGCTATTTAATTCATCTATTTATAAAATTTAATCAAATAAGAATTTATATAATTTTTGATTGTAGTTTGAATATTAGTCATAAAGAATATTAAGACAATAATCCTATCTATAAAATTTGAATGGCTTTCATACAAATTTGTATAAAAATCTAAACATACCTTCTTATAATTGTTGATTATTGACGTTATGCCTTGGATTAGTATAAAATTAAAAATTACTAATCTTTTTTTTTTTAATTTCTTTAAAAAATATTTAAAAAATATTTATCTCTATTTTTTTCTATTTTACTCTAGATTATACTTTGATAGCCTTTTTTCCTCATTTTAAAAATGAAGTCAAGGTCTTTTGTGTTCTTTTAAAAAACTATTAGAAAATCATACTTTACAAAGTGTTTAGAAGAATATGTTTGCATCCATATTCTTTTAATTTCCAATTCTTTTTTATTCTTTGGTAAACTTGGTCTTTACAAAAAAGATTTACAAATATGGAGGTTCTTTTATAGAAAGAACCTCCATATTGTATCGTAGATAAAATTCTTGATACTTCAATTAAAACCTTTGGATTTAAAAAATAATTACATTTATCTTGTAAATAAAATATCTTAGAGTTATTTAAAGAAATTAGATATATAGTTTACTATATAGATAATATGATGATACTACATTATTTTTAATTATATACAATGTTATTTTTACAATTATTTCAAAAACAAATTAAAGATATCTTTTACATATACATATTTCTAAATTCAATGTTAATTCATATATTTATTCCATGTATTAGCCTCATCTTTTTTGAATACTTATCTATAATAATAAAATTTGGTTTTGAAATTCAATATTAAATTTTAGTCTCTTTTTATAATCTATGAGATTATTTTTAGATAATAAATCTTTTAAAATAATTTATAATTTTTCTATTAATAACTATTAGATAAATAATCTTTTTTAATTAATTAATTTTTAATAAAATTCTTAAATTTAATCTATATTATTATATTAATTAAATAAAACCAATAATTTCTAACAAAGTGTTTAATGGTAGATAAAATAAGAATATAATATTTTTTTTTAATATCTTAGTTCCATTTAAATTTCTTACATTATCAAAAATTTCCTTTAAAATACAAAATTGATTGTTTAGCCATGATAAACTATTTCACCCTTAAGTTTTCTTATCATAGAGCTTATATTGTTAAAGCAAGAATATATTGCATTCAAGTTATATATTATAGAGGTATCTACATAATTAAAAAAATTTGGATAGATTATAGTATAAAATTATTCAATTATATTAAATATAGGATTAAAAGAAAAAAAATCTTAGATTATGCATTATTTGCTTCATTTCAAATCTTTTTTTCTTAAGAATTGGTAGTTGTTTATAATTTACCATATTAATCTAAATAAAGAATTATTAGAAAATAATAGTATATTTTGTAATTTTTCCATGAATATGTAATTTTCTTTTGGACTAAAAAGACATTTAAATTTATGCAAGGCAAATTGGCATTGTACTCACTTCTCTACCCAATTGTTCTTGTCACATTGATAATTTGGCTTTAAGATATAATTATTGCAATGACCAAGGATAAACATCTTCTTTAGGCTTGATTTATATTTTGATTCTTAATATCCTCAAATTTACTGATATAGTTATTTTAGACAATGTTTAAATAGTATTTTTCTTCCATCTAATATTTTGCCCATTCTTTTTTCACTTCTTTCTTTTGCAAGACATTTTTCAAAGATTGTCCTATAATAAGGAATTATAATAAACATATCATCAAGAAATTGATTTGAATATCACATTCTTCTAAGCCATCTATTTCTAAGATATTTTAGATCAAGAATACTAAAATATTTATAAAAATATTTGCACATGACTTCTCTATACATTGTTATCCTTATTAATTAATATCATCCCTTGTAGAAAAAATTATTAATTATTAAAGATTATTAATCATCAGAGGTGGCATGTTAAAATGAAAATCATCCTTGCCATGGCCCTACAATCTAGGTTGGTTGCTTTTGCAATGACAACCATGTGTTCCTGTTGGCTATATAAAATTACCTTGCCCTAGCACATATAGCCACATGGCCATGTTAACCACATGGCCTTTGTTAATTACATCTAATAATTATCTTTGTTAATTAATAAAAGTCAATAAAAATCAATTAATTATAAGAAATCAAAGATTATTAATTATACACCATAGAACAAAAAGTCAATTCTCAAAATTTTGATTAATTATCAAGGATTACTGGTTTTCAAGGGATTTATTAGCTAGGAGAACATTGTATTTGCAATTATCTCTTATAAAGTGTAGATTACCATTTGTTTTGTCTAATTGCTAAAGGGCCTCTCATGTCCAAGCTCTCTTTCCACTATAGTCAATTATGTGTTGATGTATAATTGACCACCTTCAGATAACATTCATAGGTGTGAAGGCTGACAACCAGAGTGTTCCCTGCCTGCGAGGAAAGTGTGCAATTTGATTGGGTGTAGAGATAGTACAACCAGCTAAATCTACGACAAAGAGAACCCTTTAATTAACAACTGTCCACCATTTTATAGCTAGACTAATTACTCAGTGATATGGTATTCCTCGTGTTCCGATCATTGTGCCCAGATATTCCAAGTAGAAGAACGTATGGTTTAATATAATACTCGTAACCATAGCTCCTGGACTCTTAACTCATCGTGCCACAAGCTCCACTTCTTACAGCGCCTGGAAGCGCATTGGAAAAGCTCATGATGTTAATCGTCACTTCATAAACTTGACCAAATGGTGGAATGCTCGTTCGTAAACTTCTCTCTTGAATGCCACAGCCTGCTCACACCTCTTGCCACATGAGAAGGCCATAATCATACTGCAGCGATATGTTTCCTACTAAAAATAATTAACATTTCCCAAAGCTATACCAAACTTACACTGAAAGATATGATTCAGAATCCCGGAAGGGTGTCAAGGACGAGGAGTACAACACAAAGATTACAAGTAGCCATACATTTTTTATGACGACTTCAACTGGAACCCACTTCCACTCGGAAAATTCGGGGTTTTCAGATCCATCGCCCATCAAGTTGATCTCGCTCTCATTGCCAGTGAATCTGAACAAGAACCTGAAAAAGAATGCGGTATTTAGCATGCAGACTATAAAATAACTTGAAGTTTCAACAAGCATGATACATGAAAGCTAGATGCTCTGGAATGCATGGAGGCAACAAAACATATCCATACGGAAGATATCTGACTTGATTTGGCAAGCATCCTACTGACCATTTCTGAGCCTGTCCATTCCACTCTGTTCCCCACAAAGTAGTAAGCTTTGCTTTCACGTCTGGCGGAAAGTCGTACGTCAACCACTCAGGCACCTGCAAAGCCATTTTATCCAAGAATGGTTCTATAAAACCGCTCAGAGTTTAAGCACCATGATAAAAGTTTCCAGCATGGTGTACTTTTCCCAAACAATACGTAGACCAACTGAATCTTTTGGCATAAATCTGATAATACGATCACATAGCAATGAATTTCTCAAATAATTACGCTTCAGAAAAAGACAATTAAGACAGGAATTCAAAAAAGTATTTTAGCATGTATTATTTAAGAACGTTCTTACCTCTCCTAAATACTCTGCAGAGGTGACTCCGGTTTCTTCTCTCAGTTCCCTAAACGCTGCTGCTCGAGGGTCTTCTTCTCCATCTATACCTCCCTGCACTAACAAGATCCCCACACTCCTCGTTCATTCACTACCTGGTAATCTCGGTAAGCATGAGTTACCTATGCTAATCCCAAAAGTCTTCAAGAGGACTTACTGCAAGGACATGTATAGGTTATTACTGGATAAATTAGAGCTTAATTAAAAAAATAAAAATAAAAAATAAAAAATCATCATACCTGAGGCATTTGCCAAGCTCCAGGAACATCTAATCGCTGCGCTACAAAAACCTAACATAAAAATAAAAAAAATTAATCCACATGAGGGCCAACGTGCACAAAAGCTGAAGTAATGAATACCGTATAGCTGCAACTTGAAATATCTGATATGTTTTTGAATCATGACTGACCTGAAAACATTTTCTAACAAACGACTGCCCAAATGCACCAACAGTTTTATAAACCTCTAAAAGATCTTTATGCATCAAGCCTCAATCTCAATTCTGTACTATTTCTTTCCCAGCAGCAAGTCAATAAGACAACTGGTAAATTTTCAGTAAACGATGAGATAAGCTGTTCACATGTACGTAATGAAAAACAAAAAAGAAAAGAAAAAGGAGGAGAGTGAGAGTGAGGAGAAAAAAGGGTTCTTCATAAAGGATTTTCTACTGGCTGACAACAACCAGACTCTTCTACAGACCTAAAAGCAGATTCTAAGAACTAAGTAACAAGTCCAGGATTCCACACATTCCAAATTGAAGACTCCACACAATCCAAAAGCCAACAATTCGCAACAATGAAATATGCTTGAAAACCTCTAAGCGGAGCACTAACCTCATTCTTGTCATTGATGAGAGCCACACCAACGTTGGCTCGATACATTGGGGGCGGATCACTGCAACGCCCAGCCATCGCAGAGGACGACACGACACAGCACCGCAACGTCTGTCCGCCGGTCAGAGCGCCAAACGCAGCTTCCCTGCTCACCCTAGGGTTCGCCAACACCCACCAGTCGCGCCACACCCCTGGAGTTCCTCCGAGCTTGGCGCAATTGGCTTGAACGAATGAAGAGCTCACGCCGCGGGCAACAAAGGCGGGCAAACTGCCCGTGGTCGCATGAAGGCGGAGGTTGGGAAGGAGGCGACCCGGACCTGGCAATGCCTGCAGCATCAACCTGGAGGTGATCACCATAGCCGCCTCAGCCACCACTGAGCCAGAAGTCTGGTGAGCTCTCGTCGCATGCTTTGCAATACAATGCAATGCGATGCAATCCCTCCGACGCCACGGAATCACGCCCTCCGAAGCCACGGCATCACACTCCAGCCCTCGGAATCCACGGAATCACGCTCTCGTCCCTCCAGACACTTGCCAGGCCGCAATAGCGCGTTCCACAGCGATGAGCTGGGATTCCTGCATCTGGCTCCGGTGGACACGTGCCGGCCATCCAATTCTCTCACCTTCGGCGCACATGGTTCTACATCCAAACCATGTGTATGTTGCATTGAATACGACAACCTTGTTTCGAGGTCAATATTTTTGTAGATACTTCGCAGTTTTTGAGGTGGCCAATAGTTGTGTACGTGAATCCTCAAATATGGAAACTGATGTCGATTCTCATGAGTGTTATATTTATCAATGTGTGAGTTTTAACTTGTGATTGACGAGCTTGCAACTACTTATAATCAATTTTAGAAATATCATGGAAAGATTAAACTCAATAATTAGTTATATATATATTTTAAACTTTTTAAATTATATATTAGCATTAAAAAAATTTCTTTGCTTTAGAAGTAACATATTAAAGCAAGTCATTGAGATATAAAATAATTTGGATGGATACTTAGATGCATGATCAATAAATATATTACAAACAAATATCTCTTATTTCAATAAAGAAGATACAAAAGAATTTCTTTTACATCAACAATAGAAAATGACAAGTAAATTAAGCTCAAGCTCAATATGTATTAAGAATTGTGGGAGTAGATGCAAAATGAACTTTTAAGAGTGGAAGATAGATTCAACTAGCCTTAATAGATATTTTTATTATGTCTTATTGCACCATTGTCTATTATGTTTTTGTACTTCATAAGACAAAATTAATTTAAAGTATTAATAAGATTTTGATATAATTCTCTAAATGTGCATGTCTTTTGTTGCAAGTATTGCCATTGCATTTAGATTGAATAAACCAATGTAGATGATAATGGATTTCTTCTTGAATCTTAATTTCTAAAATAAGAGGTGTTAAAATCATATCAACAAATTTAATTATAGTAGTAGATTTGAATTTCATAGGATAATTTAATATCTCCCTTATTACTCTTAATAAATATTTTTATCTATTTATTGAAAGCTACACAACAAAATGTTAGTATTTTGAGCCAATATAAATAATAATAAAGAATTCCCATAGTAGCTAATATAACAAATTGGATTTTTTTATAAATGCAATGACACAATCAATGATAGGAACATATAATAATAGTATTGAAGATTTTAAATATATAGTTGGAACAATAAAAAAAGAGATAATAGAAGCTTATGAAATAACAACCAATTATTAATATGATGAGTATATAAACAATATCAAAAAAAGTGAGCTAGAACTCTAAAAGATGCGTTGTCAAGATTGAAGAATTCTTCAGCCTTGATTCCAAAATATATCCCTATCTAAGAAGCTTCTCAAGTAGCTCCTATCAACTTGGAAGCTTCTCGAGCTCCTTCTACCAACTTGGAAGCTTTTTGAGCTCCTTCTACCAACTTAGAAGCTTTTTTAGCTCCTTCTACCAACTTGGAAGCTTTTTTAGCTCCTTCTACCAACTTAGAAGCTTTTTTAGCTCCTTCTACCAACTTTGAAGCTTTTTAAGCTCTTCCTACTAATTATGAAGCTTCTCAAGCTACTTCCACTGAGTAAGAAACTTTTTAAGTGACTTCCACTAATTTGCAAGCTTTTATAATGTTTTAAAAGGTTATATGAATCTTCAAAGTATATGCTCATAACATCACCTCTTTTTCTAATGATCAGTTTTAAGATGAACTTATATCTTTGAAAATCTTTCTATATACATATAAAATCAAGAATATGTTGTACTAATGAAGCTATGTATTCTGTTTTCCATTCTTGAATAATAGGTTCTACTAGTCTTTAAAAAAATTGTTTATGGCCTTGAGATAGTACCTCTATTGTTGAAATATTCCATCCAAGGATTTGATCTTTATTGCAGCCTTTAAAATATCCTCCAAATAAGATCTCAAAATTAGAAAGATTCACCTTTCCAAGCTCAAGCAATATTACTACAGCTTGAGTATTAGAATCAAGACTTGCATGATTGGGTGTTGTTCCTAACCGCTCCAACCGTCGTTGTATTTGGCAGTGAAGTGTATAATCTTCACTTTGCTCAATTGAAGGCTATGAAAATTGTACTAGTTCATTCAAAGCTTGCATATCAAGTAAATCTTCTAAATCTTATTTTGCTAAATCTTTTAATACTTGAAAGTTGGACATGGTGACTAATTTGCTCCTATTTATCTATTCTATCTTGGAACAGATGACTAAACATTGATAAAGGCTTTGATTTAATTCTCCCCTTCTTATATATATTCCTCAAATGTAATTTTCATCAAGAAATTATCATCAAATACATTTGGATTTATAAGGATAGAGTTGATGAAATTCATATGCCTTTTGAGGCACATTAATAAGATTTCTACCTGTTTTCATATATGCTCATTGATATCATAGCCATGCCAATGAAAAAGATATTTTAATTTGTCCCACTTTTGTCATAAATCAAACATCTTTTTAATCTTATATTCTTCATAATCTTTGATTTTGATACTATGTAGCAATTGTTGTATTTTTTTGGAATATATGGCTCTCTATAAATGTCACGGACATAAGATTTATTCCAATAATTTTCTAATTAGTATGGATAGATAGAAGTAGGTAGAAGAAGATTAATTTGATAATATCTTATAGAGAAGCTTCCTAGAAGCTTCATAGATATAGATTCACCTTTATACATATCTACAAGTGATTGATAAGTTAAAAACTTGGCTAACAATACATATTGCACATCTTAGTAACTTGTGGAACAAGCTAAATATGTGGCGCACATATAAGAAACTTATCTTGCAAGTTTGATATGTATCTTGCAACTTGGACACGTCTTAGAGGTCCTATAAAACGCTGCCATATACTTCTCAAACAGATAGTATATATAGAGACAAGAATAAAGTATTCTTCACTCTTGTCAATGCCTTTCTTGTTCCTAGTCTTATTTCAAGAGTCTCTAGTCTTCTTTGGCAATAGTCATTCTAGTTTTAATACTATTCCATCTTCGAATGATTTTGAGTAACACAAGAGTATATTTTGTTATTTTATGATTCATGTCCTTATCCTTAACAATAAGATTCTAAAAGAGAGATATAGAAAATTGGATGTATCTTCATAGAAGATAGTAGTTCTAAGTGATATACCACTAGATTAATTTATTTTTGGATGAAAAATGGTCCTAACCTCTAATAATTTAATTTATTGCATGGTCGCTTGGTCTTGATGTTCCATCAAAAAATCCATACTTTATTTTTAATATAAAAAGTAGGTGGTTGATTCTTGAATTTATCTACAGATGTCTTGTAAGTATCTTTAATTGGTTGCAATTGAAGCTTTAAGATTGTTTAATATTACAATAGATGCTTTCCAAATCCTTTGGTTGTTTGATTATTATTCTTTAGCATATTTTATAGATCAAGTTTGAGATAATATCTATAGCAAGAATAAAATAGTGTTTGTTAAGTTGAGACATGAATAATATTATTATATACAAATTCCACTAATGGTGGATATGAGATCCAATCATCTTATTAATAATTGATGGTGCATTGTAAATATTGCTCCAAAATTTGATTAACTTGTTTTGTTTGGCTATCAATTTGAAGATGGAAAGTTGAAGAAAGTTTAATGTCCATCTTTAATATTTCAAAAAAGCATTTCCAAAATTTAGATATGAATTGAGATCCTTGATTGGATATAATATCATCTAATAGGCTATAATATTGATATGTATTGTTAAGAAAGAGCCTTACAATTTCTTCACTACAAGTAGTTTTTTTATAAAGAATAAAATAAGCCATCTTTGTGAGTCAATCAACTACCACAAAGATATTGTCTAATGAATTAGATAGTAATAGATTTGGAATGAAATCCATCAAGATAGAAGACCATGATCATCTTGAAACAAATAAATATTATAAGAGTCTATAAGGGTGATGTCGAGGATGCTTGAACCTTAAACAGATGTCACAAGAGAGCACAAAGTCTTTTATAGCCTTCTACATTTGAGACCACCAAAAATCTCAAGAAATAAATTCTAAGGTCTTGTTAAATCTAAAGTGATCCGCAATTGGGAAGTCATGGTAAAATTAAAGAATGCGTAATTGTGTTGGTGCTTTTAGAATATACAAACATTCTTTAAAATATAGAAGGTTTTCCTTGAATTTAAACTTGTTAATATTTTTATTGAAGTAATGCTTGATATTAAGGGCCAAAGCATTTTTAGTGGTTACAACAAGCACCTTATTAAAGAAATTAGAATTAATAAGTGCCAATATTATAGTTGCGTAAATATAAAATTGCTCCCACTTCAATAAAGTTGCATATTGTTGATCAAACACTGCCTCTCTTATTTTAAGTACAAGATATGATTTCTTTGATAAAGAATCAGACAATTCTTTTTTCTTTCCAAGTCGATAAATGATAACAAAATTAAATTGAAATAATGACATATTCTATTGAGTTTGGTGGCAATTAAGAACCCAAAAGGATATAAAATATTTTAGATTCTTGTGATCTATGTATACAGTTACAAGATGCAGCGCTCCTTCAAAAAAATGATGCCATTCTTCAAAAGAATCTATAATAGTAAGAAGTTCCTTAGTGTGGATTTTATAATTAATTTTGATAGCAAAATTTTTTTGAGAATAAAATATAATAGGATGGAGTTTATTGTCTATATCCATTTGTGATAATATGGCCTTTAGTGCAAAATCCAAAGTATTGGTCTCTATGTAAAATGCTTTTAAAAAGTTTGGATGCACCAAGATTGGAACTATGATAAACTCCATCTTAATGTCTTGGAATGCCTTCTCCACTTGAGGCCCTAATTCTAATTTATCTTTGCATATCAATTGAATAAGAAAGGCGGCAACTTGAGAGTAATTTTTGATGAAGATCTGATAGAGATTAACAAATCCAAGAAAATATTATACATCTCTCATAGTCTTCAAAATATTCCACTACATAACCGCCTCTACTTTCTTGGGATCCATCATCAAACCCTCAATAGATACAATATATCCCAAAAATTATATCTTTGATTGGTGAAATATACATTTTCTAATTTAGCATACAAACTTGTATCTTATGATTTTTGTAATACCAACTTTATATACTACTCATCTTCTTCTAGATTTTTTGAATAAATCAAGGTATCATCAAGATAGATCACTACAAACTTATCTAAATGCTCT
This sequence comes from Physcomitrellopsis africana, assembly GCA_036785485.1. Classification (NCBI taxonomy): domain Eukaryota; kingdom Viridiplantae; phylum Streptophyta; class Bryopsida; order Funariales; family Funariaceae; genus Physcomitrellopsis; species Physcomitrellopsis africana. The sequence continues at coordinate 95,087 of JAWRVF010000914.1, forward strand.
CAAAAATATCATTCATTAAATATTAAAAGATAGTAGGTATATTTGTTATTCCAAATGACATGACATTATATTCAAAATGTCCATATTTTGTCCAAAATGTGATCTTTCATTTATCTCCCTCATTGATCCGTACTAAATTATATACTCCACAAAGATCTATCTTAGTATAGATCTTGGCTTGGCCGAGTTGTTTCAAAAGTCTTGAAATTAATAGTAGTGGATAACAAATCTTCACTATTATCTTATTTAATCCTTAATAATCAATGCTTATACGTAAAGAACCATCTTTGTTCTTTACAAAGAATATAAATATACATGTTGGAGACTTTAAATGCTTGATGAAGTTTGTTGCAAGGTTTTCATTAATATAATCCTTCAATACCAAAAGCTTATTTTGAAAAAGGTTATAAATTGGGCCAAAAGGTAGTTGCATTTTTTTGTAAAGATGTATGATACAATCATATGCTTGGTATTCTGGTAATATATTATTTTATTTTTTTGAAAAATATCTTAAAATTTGCTACACTGCTTTGGAATACTTGTCAATGAAGTCACATCTTATATAGTTGGAGTTGTATAAATAAAAAATAGTATACCTTCTTTGGCTAATTTTATAAAGATCCTTGCTCCAATAAATAAAGACTTACTAACCTGTGACTTTTTATAAAGTTTTCTTACAAGGATTTCTATTAGAAATGTTATTCTTTGCGACCTCTAATGTATAGATAGATTATACTTTTCTAACAAAAAAAGTCCAAAAATAATAGGATTTGAAGGAGTCCTAGTAACATTGAACACAATTTGATTATCACAGTCTTCAAATGGTGTTTTTATATGCGTTGTTTCATAGGTGACACTATACAAGAATAATGGTCATCTATCTATTACTTCTATATGAACATGGTTAAATTTTTATACTAAAAGAATTTTATGAAGCTTAGCAAATGCTTCATCTAAAAAACAAGCAAACATCCTTGAATCCAACAAGACAATCATCTAAAGCTTGTGAGGGCCAAAATACAAAGAAATTATAAAGCAACAAACAAGTTGAGCAGAAAGAAGGAAACTTGAATAATTTTACGATGTTGAGTTGTCCAATCATACGGTCCTTATTATAATTGAATATCTTTGTTTTCTTAAATGATTGCACTCCTAATTTTAGTGATGTGTTAATTTTATTTCTTCAAACAATTGCCAATCTTATGGCTTTTCTTGCTATAATATAGGTATAGACCTTCTTTTATCCAATATATATATATATATATATATATATATATATATATATATATATATATATATATATATATATATTTTAATTAAAAGCTTTAAAACATACTGTATCAAGCTATATATCTTTTATTTTTGAATGTGAATTTAGAATGCTTATTAATATTACAAGAATGTGTCAGATTGTGTATTATCTTATTGAAGCCCATGAATGTTGATCTTGACAATGTTGGAATAATCAACTATCACATTTTATGGCTTCCGTGATTGCTTCATTGAGCAATTGTAGATCTACAAGTAATAATAACAAATCCTTTACATCATATTTTAATCTCTAATAGAATTGACTTATTAAAGCTTCTTCGTTCCAATTAATATTGCACGTTAGTTGCTTAAAATGAAATGCATAGACTGATGTAGAGCACACCTCTTGTTACAATGCTTGAATCTTAGTTGTTGCTCAATAAACCTTGTCATGTTTTCCAAATACTTCCGCAAATACTTCTATAAAAATTTCAAAGTTATTTAAAAATTGATGATTTTTTTTCAAATAAGAAAGCAAACCATGATAATGCTTGTTTTGTAAGTAAGGTGCCAACCAATTCAATCCATGATTCTTTTGTTGGATAAGTATCAAGTTGTAGAATTGTTATCAATCAAATTTGGTTGACAAACCATTGGAACTTTGAACGCATACTACCATATTTTTCCAAAAGACTAATTCAAGGCTCCTTACATTATTAAATATGTGGATTTTGTTGGGACAACATAGATATTATTCCATCCTCAAGTACAAAAGTTCAAGATAGATGCAGCCTAAGTTGTAGTATTCCAAATGTTGTATATGTCACGCACATATTTTAAGTCATTACTTTCTAGAATTTTCCATAGTCTTCAAGAATCTTTTATAGCTTTTTAAAATCTTTTAGAATCTTCTTTAGTCTTCTAAAAATCTTTTATAGTCTTTGAAAATCCTCTAAAACCTTTCTCAATCTTTCAAAACCTCTTGTAGATTTTTTAGAATCTTTTAGAATCTTCTTTAGTCTTCTTAAAGTCACCTTAGCCTTTCAAAATTTTCCTCCAGCTTCCAGAATCTTTTAAGATATTCTTAGAAGGTCCAACATGACATAAGCCTTGTAATATAAATAAGAAGTAAGATCAAGGTGCACCTTAGTCTTGCCAACACAAGTCTTGAAGCAATCCAAAGTATTGCTTTTTTCTTGATATCAATCTAGTCTCTTGTTCTTGATCTAGTTCTTATTCTTGTCTATTTAGTTCTTGATTCCTAAAATTATTCTGATTCTGAATCTTCTCATTCTTTCTTTGCTAACCCGCTATCTTGCATCCTTGATAGTTTGGCAAGACTACTTACATAATCATATCAAAGCTTTGTTCTCTTGATAGAGAATGGATTATCCCTCTTCAAAATACTATTGCATTCTAGAGGAGTGTGGACTATCCCCCTCTAAACTGATATGCTTATTTTTTAGTTAATTTTCTTTAGAAAGAGTGAATTATCTCTTTTCTAAGATATATCATTGCATTTTAGAGGTTGCGGATTACCCTCTTCTAAATTAATTGTTTAAAAGTATTCTTTTAGTATAAAAAATACTACTTTAAGGGCTTATCAATTTTTTCTTTGTCAATATGGAAATAGATCAAGTTAATGGAGGTGCATCTTCACAAACAAAGAATAGAGTGGTGGCTCTTGTAAATCTTTGAGCTCTTTTAGATACTAGACAAGAAGAAATGGCATTTCTTCGCAATCCAAAAAAGGAATCAGAAATGGAGCAAGTATCCGAAGAAACTAAGCGAGAAATTCATAATTTATAACAAGAGATTATTTAATTAAAGGAAGTAGGTAGTACACAAGCTATGCACATAACTCCTCTAGAAGCTCCAAGGGTTGTTGTAAAGGAGCCAAAAGCTAGTATGTGTGATAAATTTGATGGAATAAGATCCAATTTTCAAGGGTTTGTACAACAAGTATGGCTTTACTTATGACTATATCCTTCTTGTTACCCAGATGGGTTCACTCATGTCGCTTTTGTGGGCACCCTTTTATCAGAAAGTGCTTGATCATGATTTATTCTATTGTTGGAAAAGAATTCTCTGATCTTATACAATTTGGAAGATTTTATGGAAAGATTTATTGCTGCATTTGGAGACAATGATTAAAAGATGGTTACAGAAAGGAAGATTCAAAATCTACGACAAGGACAATGTTCAGCTGCAATTTATGCCACAAAATTCTAATAACTTACTTGTGATCTCGATTAGGGTGATAAGGTCTTTATGACTCAATTTTATTATAGTCTAAAGGATAATGTAAAGAATTTATTCATTACAATGCCAAGAGTTGAAAGCTTAGAGGAACTCATAGCTTAAGCCATTACTTGTGAGAATTGCCTATTTGAATTATGACAAGAGAGGCAATCAAATTTCAACAATACCTATCAAGATATGTCTATTACATCTTTAAGGATATCAGAGAAGCCATTAACATATCTTGAACCTATGCAGATTAATACGACTCAATTCAAATCATTAACACTAGTAAAAAAGACTAGACGTCGGTAAGAGAATCTATGTCTATATTGTAGAAGGTCCAATTACAAGACAACAAACTGTCCAAACAAGTCTAGAGAGTTTAAAGCATGAGATATAACATTTGAATTGGAGAGGTTAGAAAACGAAGATGTCGAGCCATAGTAAGGACCTTGGAGTTAGACACCTCCAAACTTAAAGTACCAAAAAAAGGTCTCTTCTTATCTCCAGACCCAACATCATGTTTTATACTTTCTGTATATATAAGAATCCTAAAACAAGAAATTTCTGCTAAAGTCCTTTTAGATACTGGAGCCTCAGCATGCTTTATGTATAAAGATTTTATAATCAAGTATAATCTAGTACTTATAAAAAAGATCCATCCCACTTCCGTAGAAGTCATTGATAGACAAAACCTTGCATCAAGAAATGTTATCGAAGAAATCCAACCATTAGAAGTAATATTAGGAGATCAAGTATTACAAATTATTTTCAACATTATTCAGTGTTCGACAAATCCTATTGTCATTAGACTTCCTTAGTTTGAGCTACATAATCTTGATATTGATTAGAGTTTACAAAAGATTTTTTCAAGATCCAAATATCAAAAGAAGAAATGAGGTGATGTTCTATTCCTTAGAGCTAAAGCATTTATGCACGCATCAAAAAAAAGGGTTGCATTTGTATTGTATGCTATCTCAATGAAAGATCCAACGAAAGAACTAAATCAGGATATTTTTAATCTATATCGCGGCCTTAAAGACGTATTTAAAAAGAAAAAAACAAACATATTACCAAAACATTGTCTTTATGATTGTGTAATCAAATTACAAGATGAAGCTGAACCTCCATTTGGTCCAATTTATAATTTGTCACAAATAGAGCTTACAGCCTTGCAAAAATATATTGATGAAAATCTAGCCAAGAATTTTATTACACATTCAAAATCACCTACGGAGGCTCCTATCTTATTTGTAAAGAAAAAAGATGGTTCTTTACGTATATGTATCAATTATTGAGGTCCAAACAAGGTAACTATAAAAAATAGCTATCCATTACTATTAATCTCAAGATTATTGGAAAAATTAGGTCAGACAAAAATCTTTACAAAGATTGATTTAAGAGGCGCTTACAATCTAATCAGGATTACAGAAAGAGATCAATGGAAGACAACATTTTGTATAAGGTATGGACATTTTGAATACAATATTATGCCTATTGGACTTACAAATGCACCTACAATCTTTTAACATATAATGAATGATATCTTACATGAATACTTATATGACTTTGTAGTCATCTACTTGGATGATATCTTGATTCCCTCTAAGAATAAACAAGAACATGAATATCATATACGTAAGGTATTGGAGAAACTATGAGAAAATGGATTGTATGCCAAATTGGAGAAGTGTTCTTTCCATCAACCATTAGTCAAGTTTTTGGAATATATTGCTTCTAAAAATGGGATTTCTATAGATCCAAAGAAGATACAAATTGTCATAGAGTGGAAACAACCGTTATAAATTAGAAATGTATAATATTTCTTGGGATTTGCAAATTTTTACAAAATCTTCATCAAAGACTATTCCAAGATTGCGGCTCCATTAATGCAACTCACAAGTAAGGACAAATTTATTTGGAATGATAAGGCTGAAGAAGCATTCAAGAAGCTAAAAGAATCTTTCACTTTAGGCCTTATACTTGTCCATGTAGATCCAACAAAATTGTTCATTCTAGAAACAAATGCCTCAGATTTTGCACTTGAGTCTGTACTCTCTCAAATTGGTAATGATGGTCAACTACACCCAGTAGCATTCCGCTTTCAAAAATTTTCAACTACAGAGATCAATTACGAGATCCATGACAAATAACTATTGGCAATTATTGATGCTTTTGAAAAGTGGTGCCATTTGCTAAAAGGGACTCAACACAAGATCATGATACATACTAATCACAAAAATTTGAAATATTTTATAAATGTTCAAGTTTTGAATTGCTGACAAGTACGATGGAGCATGTCATTATCTCAATTTGATTTTTTGATTACATATTGTCTAGGAAAACTTCAAGAGAAACTAGATGTCTTTTCTCGACGATCATATCTTATGCCAAGGATAAGAGATATTATATTGGATCAACAAAAATTAGTCAAATTGAAGCCGTCCAATTTGTAGTTGAAGACATTGATGATATCTATCTATATAGATATAATTCTTAAGATGGAAATCCAAAAATCAATAAAAATAGATCCATTTATAGAAAATATTTAGCAATGTTTAAAAAAATATATATATAGAAAAAAACAACAATTTCAAATTTGACGATGAATTATTATATTTCAAGGATTTTATATATATTCTTCCAAGTTCTATAAGACTTCAAATTCTTCAAGCACAACATGACTTTCCAACAAGTGGATATTTTAACTTTAATAAGACCTTGGAATTAATATCAAGAGACTATTGGTGGCCTTAAATGTGGAAATTGGTGAAAGAATTCATTCAATCATGCAAAATTTGTGCATGAGCAAAGATTCTAAGATATCAACTATATGGACTTCTTCAACCCCTTTCAGTTCCTAAGGGCCCATGGCAATCATTATTTATAGACTTCATTACAAACCTCTCAATTTTTAATGGAAAAGACTCAATTTTTGTGGTGGTAGACCATCTTATTAAGATGGCATATTTTATCCCATGCAACAAGATTATTTTTAGAGAGGAAACAACCAAGCTTTTTATTGATAATATTTATTGAATACATAGCCTTTCAAATGATATTATTTTAAATCAAGGACCACAATTTGTATCAAATTTTTAGAGAGGACTATTTCAATTTTTAAAGATCAAGATCAACCTCTCATTAGCTTATCATCCTCAAATTGACGGTCAAACAGAATAAGTGAATGAAATCTTGAAACAATATCTTTATTGCAGTATAAATTACTAACAAGATGATTGGATAGACCTTCTACCATTGATTGAATTTGTATATAATAACTTTAAATATTCTTTAATAAAAAAAATTCTATTCTTTTCAAACTATGGATACCACTTTGCAGCAGATCCATTCTAAATTGAAGATGTCGGAAGTCCTGTCGCAAAAAATCAAGCTACCTACTTAAAGGCCATCCATGAAGAACTAAAATTTCAACTGCAAATGGCTCAAGACTGATATAAAGACTACGCAAATATGTATTGTAAGAACCAACTAAAGTTCAAGATAAGAGATCGTGTCTAGCTACTTTGGCAAAAAATACAAATGAATTGACCATCACGGAAATTAGACTATCAAAGACTTGAATCTTTTATAATTCTACACCAAATAAATTTAATAAGTTTCCATCTAAAACAACCAAGTGGCATGCGTATTCATTCAATCTTTTATGTCTTGCTTTTAGAAACCTATTACAAAACAAATATCGTTTTGAAAAACTCTTCTACCACTAACTCTAGTTAAAGTCAATCAAGAGCTTGAATACAAAATGGATGAAATATTAGATTTGCATATAAGACATGGGTAATTAGAATATTTCATCTATTGAAAGGGCTATGGAGTTAGTGAAAGAACATGAGAACCTTTAGATAACCTCAAGAATACATCTACAAAAATTTACAAATTCCATCAATAATATCCAAAAAAACCTAGATTCAATTAAGATTGAAGATTTTGTTGATAGCAACATCTCTTGGCTTCTAAATGACGCTTTCTATCAATGATAGAAGATGATTATAAAAATAAGAGAGCCATGTCAAGACCTACACTTATATTTTTTCTAAAATAGAATAGATCTTGTTAAAAGCTTATTAGTTATCATGTCAAATCTTTGTATTTCAAGGAAATTACAAGAATAAGAATCAAAAGACTTTTCTGCCATACAAGCCGCTAAGAAACCATTGCAACTTTAACAATTTGTTGGGTTTGGAGAACATAAACAAGATGAAGAAGAAGTATTCCAATGTCAAGTAAAGCCACCTTTAGAATCTTTGAAGATACGGTCTTATCACAAAAATCTTGATTCAAATATTCGAGCTTTAATAATATTCCTTGAAGTTAGAAGGATGACTCTAGGTGGGCCAAAAATTATATTTGGAGGATGTTTTGAAGGTCTCAATTAAGAGCAAATTCTTGGATGGGATGTTGGTTTAATAGAGGTTATATCTGGAAGTCATCAATGCCATCTCAAGGGTCATATTGAACCAATAACCAACAAACATAAGACGAAATATGTTGCTTCTCTACTCCGACAAATTCTAGATTTTTATATATGTGATTTGATTATCAAATCACTTCAATTCCTCGTAAAACTCATTGCTAGAAGGGGAGGTGATGTCATAGATATATTTTAAGTCACCACTTTCTAGAATTTTCTGTAGTCTTCTAGAACCTTCCATAGTTTTTTAGAATCTTCTAAAATCTTTTAGAACCTTCTTTAGTCTTCTAAGAATCTTCTATAATCTTTGAGAATCTTCTAGAACCTTCTTCAATCTTCCAAAATCTCCCGTAGACTTTTTAGAATCTTTTAAAATCTTCTTTAGTCTTCTTGAAGTCACCTTAGTCTTCCAAAATCTTCTTCAAGCTTTTAAAATCTTTTAAGATACTTTTAAAAAGTCTAATAGGACATAGGCCTTATAGTATGAATAAGAGACAAGATCAAAGTGCATCTCAGTCTTGCCAACACAAGTCTTGGAGCAATCCAAAGTGTTGCCTTGTTCTTGATATCAATCTAGTCTCCTGTTCTTGATCTAATTCTTGTTCTTGCCCATTCAATTCTTGGTTTCTGAAATTATTCTGGTTCTGAATCTTTTCCTTGTTTCTTTGCTAACTCGCTATCTTGCATCCTTGACAATGTCATTATGAAGTTTTGCAACAACTCCTTCAATCTTTGCAATTCTAGTACATAGAATAATATGAATACTTATAATGGCATCTAATTTGGACTCAAAAAATTTAGTCATATTAATATCTTGACTTCCAATTATTCTAAGAGAAAGAAGAAATGAATCTATAAGAAGACGATATCAATTTAGAAGAGGGTAATTGGCAACTTCTAAAATACTTTAAGACCTTTAAAGAGAGTGGTGATCGACTATCTCATAAGAGAGATAAACCTCTAGTATTGTGATGAAAAAAATATCAGTTTAAAAGAGGATAATCTGCAATCTCTAAAGTACTGATATACCTTCAAAAAGACGAATAATGCACTTTCTAATAAAAAGAATCCAACTTTGATATTAAAGATGAAGGTAGTTTCAACAAATTGTCAAGGACATGAGAATACAAAGCAAGAGACTTGAAGTAGAAATAGGTTTCAAATAAAAGCCAACAAGGACTTGAATTAACCAGATGAGTATATGAATAATACCAAGAAAAGTAAGCTAGAACTCCAAGAAATGTGTTATTGAGATTGAAGAACTTTTCAACCTTGAGTCCAATATATACTTCCATCTAAGAAGCTTCTTGAGTAGCTTCTACCAACTTTGAAGCTTCTCAATCTCTTTTTACTAATTAGGAAGCTTTTCAAGCTATTTTCACTAACTAAGAAGGTTCTCAAGCGACTTCTACTAACTTAGAAGCTTCTAGAATGTTCTAAAAGATTTTGTGAGCTTTCGAAGTATATGTCCCTAATATAGAGTAAGAAAGATATTAGAATAGTTGCTTGAAAATTAAAAATTGGAATAAGAATAATAAAGAGGCTATAGAATTAGTAAAAAATTTGATAGATAATTTAAATCTAAATTAAAAAAAAAAAAATTTTTAGTAATAAGACCATATAAATTTATTAATGTGGATATTAAAGTGCTATTAGATGTGGCATTAGATAGCAGAAGAGATTATCTTATGATTTTATATGTATAATTTTGAATGTAAATTTTTAGCAATCTTTTTATAAATTATTTTTAATAACTTTTTAATAATAAGGATGTTTTATTTTCAAATTTTTAATAAATATTTTTACTAAGTGATATTTGATTTTTTATATAATTAAATAAATTGAATTATAATTATTAGAAACTATTTAATTTATTGATTAAAAACTATCATTTTTTAATATCTTTTGATGGTGTTAGGTTCTTAATAAAATAAATATTATATTTTATTTATATTATATTTATATTATTCATTATATGGTATTGATGTAATATGCCTTGTAATTTTTATAAATATATATAATTTTTATATGATTTTATAAATACTTGTATATTGTAGAGTTTTATTGTACTGAAAATAATTTTTTTTTTTTTGTTAATTTTATTAATAGACAAAAATATTTTGAAGAAGCATTATTACTGACAATTTTAAATCTCAATTGAACTAAAACATATACATTGAATGATTATTTTTTCACATAACTAAAAATCAATTTTAAATATCTAAAAAATGAAAGTAGCACAAATGAACGTATTTTGATGAGTTAGGTGTAGATATTTCAAACCAGTCCACGAATTCACTCATGGACGTTTCCGTCAACGAAAGTGGACGAAAGTCTTTTCGTTCCAGGAGCGGATGAAGGCACCATCGATGTGCCACGTGGAGAGTGATGTGAACGAAAGCGCTGGGATCAGATTTTCCGTTGGGTTTCAGTTACACCTCTAGTCCGCAGGAGCGGGCAGTGAACAATTTTCCGCCGCAAGATTAGAATATCGTCAACAATGACGGTGATGGATCGTTGACTGAGGCGACGACTTTCTCCAGGGTTTGCCGATGCGCTCGTCCGTTCGCCATCGTTGTCCCGACTCCCAGCGTTCAAGTGTGGCACTCTCACGCATCGTGTTTTCGCCAAGCACTCGTGCAGTCTCCAAGTTCATTGTCCCTGCTCGCCGCCGACTACATCCCCGACTCTGTGTTGCAATGCCAGGGGCGCGCGGTGTTGCTACTCTCTGTTTAGGTCACACTTAGCACTCAACTCATTTGCGTGTCGCGGGGAGGAACGACTTGGTAAGTTCGAACGCATTCTGTCGGGTCGGTTGTGATTGTTCGGACTTGTTTTGGGCGTGATTTGATGAAACAAAGGGAAGTTGATATCTCTAATTTTGAGTGTAGGTGGGATTCGAGGATGATTTTAAGTTTTCAAGAGGTGATTGCTGTTTTGGACTACCTGTAATGTACATTGCGGTTGAGATGGTCCGTATTTGGTAGGGAGATGTTGGTTTTGGTGAGTTGAGAAGGTGTTGAGCCGTGAGGGGAGCTGGATGCAGTTAGCTCTTGTGAAGAGATCTAGAACGCTACTGTTGAGAAATTAGCGTGTCAGCTGTAGTATGAGGGAATTGTCAGAGCGGAAAGATGTTGAGCATCAGTTCGTTGTTATGCGCTCCTGTACCATTAGGTGCGCAAACTTGGAGAGTGATGGCCTCTTGTATAAACTTGCATCTCCAGTTTATTACATCTCTGTTATTTATAATTTATCCCTTACGATCAAACTTGTCTACGAAAAGGGAACTTTCCCGTAGCTACACTTGCAATTTACTGGCAATTATCCACCATTGTGTCTGGCTGAGTCTTGTTGTTCAATTATGAGGAAAGAATGATGCCCTTTTGACAAGGGTTGGGGCTCAGCTTTATCATCCCTTTTTTTTTTTTTTTGAAATATTACCAGACTAAATGCCGCGATATTTCAGGGCTTCTCAGGGGATGTCTGGACTTGTACTTATTTCCTGTCGATGCGCACACCTGCAAAGTTGAGTAGATTCAATCATGATTCTGGTTTTTCAGGAACTGTTTGGAGTCAATCAGAATCCATTCAGGTGAGACTGGCAATAATGGTCAAAGTCTTGTTGAATGCAATCTTCCAATGCACGTTTTTTCACAGTGTAGCTTCAATAACTACGAGAGCCGGTACAGTTATGTATGCTTAATAACAGATTAAGTCCGTATGCAAAGAACTAGGCATACATTTATCGTGTGTACCATCCTTGACGTTTTCCTTTGTTTGTGTGCGCATCCAAGACATATAATTGATTGAAAGCAGTGGCATCGACACATCAGACGCCACAAACACCACTAGAGGCAAAATGCAGCATGCGACGTTGAAAACAGAGGAAGAGTTATTAGTGATAGCTACATTGGAGGAGACGCCCTGGGAGAAACTTCCCAAGCGTCTTAAGAATACGTTGGCTTCAAACGAAGAGTATCAGAAGCGGTAAAAATAGCTCATCTCAATTCAGTCTAATCTTAACCCCTGAGGTTTTTTTTTGACATTATTCCACTTTTTAAAAAAATTCTGTGTTTAAATTAGGTATTGGCGTTATGTCTTGAATGAATTTAATTTATAAGACCGACATCAATAGTGTTTTAATTCATCGTGACTCGTGGACATGCACTGCGTGCGATTTGCATTTTTTATTGGTTTTTTTACACACTGATGACAATGATGGATACATTCACACGCAATTGAAGCAAGTCTTGGTTTGTGTTTACTAACGATGATTTATAATTTATGGAGCTTTAGGGTGAAGGAATATTGCATCAAAAAGCGTCTGAAGTGGAGTGAATGTGCTGCACGTAATGCTTGCCGAGAGAACGATTACTATGAAGACCTCGTTCGTTATTTGCGAAAAAATCTTGCGGTTCGTCTTTTCTTAGATCCCTCATGATGGAGTAGGATTGTTTGGAAGGATTCTTGCTCATTGATGTTACGGCGGGTCCATGGACGTACGGTTTGGCAGCAAGCTTGTTGGTTATATTTGTTAATTTTCATGCACATGCTTATCCAGCGAACTCATAAAGGAATCATCTGGATGTGGATATATCAAATGAAAATGGTCTCTTTGTATTTCTCGACTTTACTGATTGAGGTGATGTGGAGAAGGTGAACTGTACGGTTTGCAAGTGGGAGGTCTAATTTTAATACCATGGGCGTGTTTGATTGTTTGACTCCATCAGTTGTTTCCGTATCATCTATCAGAGAATGTCTGCCGAATTCTGCGTATTACTCCCTTCCGATACTACCACGGATTATTATATGATGTAATGAAAAATGGTAAATTATTCACCCTAGTTGAACCTGCTTCAGCTGAGTTGTTTGTTTCAGTTTGCCATCGATTTGTTTGGTGGTTTATGTGGTAGATTTCTCTTTCACATGGAAAACAGTAAAATTAGGGACATACGTACTCATAGAAGCAGCGCCAAGCATGAGTCCACAGATTCGGACGTCAGAATAAGCAGTGGATGATGCCAAGGATTCCGTTGTGCCATCAGGGTGGCTAATTTGGGTGCTGTCTCACTCCTTTGAAGTAGAATTCACTGTCTATTCTGAAGTTGGCTTTTTTTTGCAGAGCAACCATATGATTCGATTCCCAACTTCACAGCAGCAGATGTGTTAAGGCTCACTGGAATAGGTCGGAACGAATTTATTGACATAATGAATAAGTGTCGTGCTAAGGTAATACTAAATGTGTTCTTTGTTAGCTCTTCACCAACTAGAAATTTTAAGGCTGTCGTGGCCTGCTTCTTTGTATAGTGATTCATATGTGGATGCTTCGGTCACCAACTATATCTGTGTGATCCAATACACGTCCTGATGTTTTTATGGGGATTTCGTGCAGAAACTAATGTGGAAGCTCAATAAGTCCATTGTAAAAGAAATGTTGCCTACACAACCGGTTGACTTCCGCATGGAGCCGTGGTGGGTTGTTTGTTTTGTTAATTTGACCACTGATGAGTATCGGGTAAAATTTGGGAAATTCTCATTCTTTGACCTCAACTTTCATCTACTTCCAATTGGATATGTAAAATGAACTACATATGCATGATGTCGTGGTCTAAGACGTTTTAAGATTGCTCTGTTGCACTTCCCTTTACATCGTGGAAACGTGATAACCTTTGTAGTTTCTCTATGATGATCTAAGAAGGGTCCCTCATGTCATGGTGTAGAAATTGTCAGAGGAGGAGATGGCAGTAATAAGTGGAGGGGTTGGTGACAATAGCGACCGCTTAGGCAAGGAAGGAGTTAACCTTGTTGGTGAGGTGGACATCGATGTGCTGCGTGCCCTTTATCGACGAGGTTTGATCTACTTGGACGTTCCTGTGTACCCGGATGACCACTTTCAAGGTTCGCCCTTTTCTCATCCTCTGGATTGTGTCCTTCCTCGTCTTACCCTCAGATCCTATCCCGGTCTACTATATTTCTCTCGAATATTATTTTAGACACCATACTCGTGGCTTCTCAAACTTGTACAGATGATATAACGACTTTCTGCTTTTGATTGCATACAACATCGTGATTGAGCTTGTTAAATGGTATTCTTGCACCTGAAAGTATTCTGTTACAAACTATACCTGAAAACTGTCCTCAAACATAAGAACAGGGTTGGATGCGTTTCTGTAAATGAGTTGGTTTGCACACAGTTATAATTCGTTGCTTTTCTAAGGCTTTGTAGTTAGCTTATAGAAAAGTTATCTTGCGTTCTCTTATCTTCACTTTCACTGAATTATGCAGTGTCAACTCTGGAGGGTTTCGTTTCTAATCGAAACCAGCAGTACGAGGATCCAACAGAAGAGTAAGTTGGTGCTTACAAGGGTACCTTTTTGTCCCAATAGACATGACCCTTCGAATACTGCTATGTACAAGCACGGGCTACTATGAGTTTGACCCGAATACGCGTATGGTTATTTATACGGTGAAGGTTAATGCTTAGAGGAGAAAACCTTGAAACAGAAACGTTTTTCATCTCTTGTTTGATAGTCAAGTCTTCTTTCGATATCTAAGGAAGCTCGTTCACGATACTGTATGTTTATCATGGAGTTAATTTTGCTGCGCATGGCTGTGAACTAGGTCTAATTGATAATTGTTTGGGGACTTCAGGCTTTTGTATGCCGTATTTGTGGCATCTAGTGAGCAAACAACTGTCGCGGAACTTGCGCAAACCCTTCAAGCCAACCTCGAGCAACTTCAGTCAGCTGTTTCGCTGGCTTCCCGACTTGGATGGGCAAAGAAGTTCCTCGACCCGATTTCTTTTTTACAGGATTCAGCTATACCTGAATCTCCTCGAAGTTTTGGGGATGATCGGATACTTAGCCCATTCACCAGTCCATCACGGGTTGGTGCTTTGGGCCCACCAGATGTAGATTTGGTGAAGGGCCAAGCTGGCTTGACGCGTTTTGCTTTCATGGTGGACGCCAACCTTACATCGTACTTGATGATGGGTTCTCTCTCTCCAGGTTTGACATCCAAGCTGCTATTAATGAAATTTGAGCTGGTCCGATTTCACAAGAGATTTTACTATTTACCGAATGTGCAGGTCTGAAGGGCCATGCGGTTACACTCTTCGAGGCTGGAAAGCTTGGAGATTCTAGCGTGGCTGATATGTGTGAGGTTCTTCAGCAAGTAGAGGGGACAAAAATGGAAGGAGAGTTGCAACAATTTGCTGACCACGCCTTCAGTCTTCGTCACGCTTTAGAATGTTTGAGATCTCAAGGCACTGATTTGGAAGTTGAGGAGGCAGGCGCAGGTGATATCGGCGGGTTTCATCTAGAGCCTCATAGATTTGCAGATGGAAATGAACCGTCGCAATCTGGACAGTTAGTTCAGCAAAGTTTTGGCGATTTTGAAGAATACTCTACCTATGCTGCTGAGAGGGGTGCAGAAACTGCAGAAGTGACTACTGTCCCGCCTGATATGGCGGACACAAAGATTGCTATGCAGCTTGGTGCTGCTCTGAATCTGACTGGAAGAAATTTGTCCAAGGAAAATGTGCAGACACAGAAGCCCTCTTCCCGTGTTGATGTAATCCGGATAGAAAGTATGCAAGACCTGGCCCCAGCCACTATGCATCGAGTTTTACGGAGAGATTATGATGTGGTTGTGTCGATGATACCACTGCCATCTCCTCCTTCTGTTTGCTCACCCGATGGACTTGGCCCTGCGCATTTTGGTCCTCCATCACGTGCGTCGATATCCCCTTGGATGAAACTTTTGTTATATCAGACAGCAGGATCAGGCCCCATATCTGTTGCATTGATCAAGGGCCAGCGGTTTAGAACTCTACCTCCTCCACTAGCAGGTTGTGCAAAAGCTCTTCTGTGGACCTGGGATGGTACTGGTGTGAACGGAGTTGGAGGCAAGTTTGAAGGTACGCTTGTAGAAGGGAGTATTTTGCTGCATTGTGTGAATACACTGTTGAAGCACAATGCTATACTCATCCAACCCTTTCCGAAGACATATTTGGATTCTGGAGGCTCAGGAAAGCCTGTGACGAGAAATGTTCCTTTACCACTCTTTGAATCTTCCGACGTTCACCCATCTCTTATTCAGGCTGCCAACGAACTTGCCCTTGAAACACTAGGTTACATTCGGCTAGTACAGATCCCATGCAGAGACGAAAGCCCAAACCCACAAGAACATAAGGAGAGCCGCTTTGAGTGGGTTCCTCAAAGCATTGAGTTTGGAGTTCCACTTTTCGATACAGAGCTATGCAAAAGTGTATGCCAAGGAATATTTCAGTCGCATCTTTTTGCGCCTACATCCCTCATCAAACACCGGCAAGGAATGCATGACTTGAGGCAAAGGTTACAGGAGTTCATCACGGATTATCAAGCTTCTGGCCCAAAAGCGACTTCGGCATATGCTGTAGCAGATGGACCAGATATGGCTAACAGATCTGTTTTTCACAAAAGTACTGGTGGTGTACCCATGCTCAATCTCCTCGATGAAGATGATTCAAATGATGTTCCTTCGCCAGGCGTCAACTTGATCTTTGATGGTGCTACGCTTGAGCCACTGCATGTTGATCGATGCCTTCAGGGCAGACTTCCGGCACGTTTGGTAGTTGCAGCAAGTGCCGCTACTGAAACCTTGAGGACCATGTACTGATTTTCGTACGCCTCATAATTCTCTTGATTTTAGATACTAGTATTTAACTTAGTTAATCTAATTGTAAGTGGCACTATTGATTATTCTGTTGTGTACGAGGATCAATTTGTGGAACATTCCATCAGTCCTCGCTTCACTGGGATAGCCTCGTGTTAATTCACGTTCATCACGATCACCTTTCAAACATGGAGGGTATTTGTAGGATGAGTAATTATTTTCTGCTTGCAGGTTGTGGTTCATGAGTCAGGTATATTTGAAATCCCCTGATCTTTGCACTTGAGCTGCAGTACTGAAGGTGGATATTGGTAATGCATGTACTGAATGTTTTAGAGGATATTCACCAATCTAGAATTAGTGCATTACATCTCGTTTCTTTGCATTCCACTCACTGGTGTTTGGAAAGCTTGCTGAAAGATAAAGAATGTTCAAGTCCTTTAAACACAAATTAATTGAAGAGTTTTTCAACCTACTGGTTTTGGATGTGCACTTTATAATTAACAATTTATAAATTTTGTTTCAGGTAAGAACACTATATTAGTTTCAAATTACCGAAACATACTAACGTCAACGAATTGTAAAATGAGCAAAGAGTAAAGTTTGTTCAAAAGTGGCTGAAACTTGACAATAACACTTTCAATTAAAAATTAGAAAAAAATTGTACTCGTTGAAATAACATAAAGTAAAATCTAAAAATGAAACGAAGTTTGTGACTGATTAACTTCCAAAACACATATATGAATACTGGACACAAAAGAGGACGCTCCAGCACATACAGCAAGACAATCAACATGAAGAGACTTGCCTTGAAGAGTGTATCGTCTATGATGTGTCAAGGTTTTGATAGATCTGGAAACAAAGATGCAAAGCACTTGCTGGGCCCCTACAACCCAAAGGGTGGGAGAACCCAGAGTATCAAATCGTGAAGCACCGGGAGTAACAAATGCAGCTAGATTGACAGTGAGTGACAGTTCTCTTAGAAATAACAAGTGCCGCTTTCCAGCCTGAATCGATAATGGTCCTTCACTCTGGGTGAGTTCGCATGTCGATCACAAAATAGGGTCAAAAACCACGCTAAAGGCCTCGTCACTGAGGAGGAGGTTCTGGAGCATCTTCAGATGCCTCTACAGGCTGCACTTCCAAGGGTTCCTCTGCAGGTGCTTCTGCAGACGCCTCCGAGGGCTCCTCCGCAGGTGCTTCTGCAGGCGAATCCTCTTCTAATTGTAAGTATCTGAACACAGCTAAGTGTTCATCGCCTGTACATCACATGTGAGTTTCATTTGTCAGCCGTGCTCAGCACCGTTTCGCCCAACGAGAAGGAATCCTCCCTTGATCTGTGACACAAGCTTATAAGCTTTCCGGCATCACAGGAACTGTCCTGGGGAGGTGTTTGGCCTAGCCTTGGAGATTGACTGACATATCTACTTTCGTTTTGTTTATTTGACTTGACCAAGCGCGCCATTTCCAAGGCGTGAGTATTAATTAAACAACATTTAACTATTACTCATTCAAGACGGGTTTGATTGCAGTGCGGTAACATGATTACATTCACCTCGCAAATATGACCCAAACAAACCAGAAAGTTTTCAATTAGGAGCAGCATTAAGCAACAATATGCGCCCGTACCAAACGTAATGTAGCTTCCAGGGGATACAGGCGTCACAGCTCCGGGTCGGATTCTCCTGTTGTTAATATATGTGCCGTTTGTGCTGTCCAGATCAGTCACATAGAGTACCCCACTTTTCTTTTCCAGCCGTGCATGAACACCGGAAACTGAATACAAAGCCAGGATCAGAGGTTGGAGATTGGTACGAGAGTCTCAATCCAACTGCTTCGTTAAAACGTCATGGCTAATATGAAAGCGGAGAAAATACGCTCACGATACATCTGGATGAGTCAATTATCTATTTGCGTACCTGTAGCTACAGGAATCACGACATCGGCTTTGTCTTTAACCCGTCCAACTGTCACATTATCCTGCAGGAGGTTCATGTTATACTGGATTGTAACACCACTGAGGCTTCTTTGAGATCTACATGCAAATCAAAACCCAATGCTACTTTCTGCATGAAACATGTAGACACTGACCCAATTCTGTAAATAAGTAAATCATTCGACAAATTTGGAACTGGCAGACTCCAGTTGCACCAAGTAAATTACAATGCTAAGTAAGGTAAATTTTTAAGTACGTTGAAATTTTTTCCTAATACCAATTCACCTTATCGATTGGAATTACTCAAGGCGGTCAATTGCTCTTTGTTCTAATGAAACAAACCACAAAAAACTTGAATCTTCAACACTAAAGAAGCTGGGATTGGCTTCACAACAATGTCTCTTGGAACTCAAGTGGATATTAAATGTTAGAATTATGCGTCACCTTTTACAAACTCACAGATTCACAGAGAATTAATACCAACATTCGATCGATCGATGCTATCAGTGGATTATGGTTTGATTCATCTCCCTAAGTTCAAACGTAAGTGCCACAGCAGCGAGCCAAATTAAGAAACGAAGTAGAGAAATTCTTACAGAGGCTAGCTCAAACCCGCTGGGCAAAGGTACTGGTGCTCCGAGGTGACTCGTATTCCCATCACCTGTAGAAGATTAAGCATGACGGAGGCAGTAAGGGAAACCGATTCGGTTGACACCAAACGCAGCAATCTAGTTTCACTCACAACCAGATCCAATACCAACCCATTATCAAGATTGGTGGATAAAATTCAGTGAAAGAGTAGATAAAGTGTATTGTCACCGATTCTCTGCAAAGAATTTCAAAGCTGATGCAGAGTGCCAAAGATTGAAGAGAAACATTGAAGTGTAAGCGCGAGGGTCAATGAACACTGACCACAAGGGTCAAGCACCCATCTGACACTCTTGGTCGAAGTCTGTTGAAGCGCCGAGACTCGCAAACAAGAGCGACGCAATCTCTTTCCCAAAGGAAAAGAGTGCCTGATTTCGAACCGACTCCTCCCGAAAGACCTGCTGCTGCTCACATCAAGCGTGACCGCAAACGGCTTCCTCGCCAAGGCTAATAAGCCATTACTGTCATTGCAGTGGGGAGCTGCAAAGGATGCCGAGGATCCAAGCACTAGGCTCCCAGCTATGGCCTGCCCCGCAGCCATCGCAAATACACCTCGCATCTCTGCAGCCGAAAACTCCTCCAACAAGCACTCCCACTCCCACTCCCGCACCGCGGCAATATTCCTACTATCCAACTCACCCTAACCCAAACACATCAATTCAAAACCACGATATGTTCTAATTCGACAAAACTTCAGAAAAGCAAAGGTGGGCTGTTTCTCGCTACCCAAGTGGAATCCATACACAGGGGGAGTGGATTTCGGAGGTAGCGGCAGCTATTCGAAGATGACTTGATGACTGCTGATGATAAAGGACCAAGGCCAAAGAGATAGCTTCGGATTGTCGATAAGGGGTCGGTCTACTGTAAAGAGTGCAGCTTCAACTCCACGCCTTAGACAAGCTCTTCTCTACTCGGTAAATGGCCATGGAGTTTGGTACAGCGCCATTCAGGGGCCGCCACATTGGTTGTCTCTTCTGCATAGATTTCCTCGCTACAATTTCCCGATTGTCCACAGCAGCCCCAATTCTAACAAATCTAGAAAAACCCAAAATCTTCACAAGTGCAACACTGAATTTTGTCTTTTTGAGAAAAATTACATGCAGTTGTACGAAACAGTAGTTGGGAGAAGCGGGATGTATAAAGTGACCGGATATTTTAAGGGGGTATCTCTGATCCGTGGGGAGAAGATAGATATATGGGAACGGATGAGCTAGTCTGGAGGCGGAGTGCTAACCCGTGGAATGGTCTCCTCATCCAATGACAGTCACAGGATTCTCTTTAAGATCGACGCACGTCCAGAATGCCGAAACTTGCTCTTGTTCTTCATCTGTTGTTTCTGACTTGCTCTTGTTCACTGAATTTCTCCTTCAATTCGAGTAGGTTTGGGACTGCAGGACATGTAGAGAAGTCATGGTCATGCTGGTGCACACAGCTAGGGAAGCAATCGGTGCACTGTGTTGGAGCAACACCACCACCACCACCACCACCAAGCAGGTGCACGTGAGCGGTAGAGACGAGGTTTCGTTGTGCCACGGGAGTGTCTTCTGCCAGGGTTTCGTGGGCTGGACACTGGGTGCAGGAGAAGGGAGTTGCTGGCGCTTTGAGGGTAAACAATGTCGCGACGCCTGTGAAGGAACAGGAGGTGCCCATTTTAGTCGACTTTCTCACTCCAATTGACTTCTGCTAATTTGGATTTCATCCTTCGATTGTTATTTTCGACTGCGAATTCCATTCCCCTTCACAATAATTGTGGGTCAAGAAGAGATGACGATGTGCTTGCAGTGGAACGTGATCGAACCCAAGATTAGAGACGTGATGATCGCAAGCGATCGTGGTACAGGCAAATTCACCACAGTGCGTGCTCTTGCGAGGAGGTCAAGAAGAGGAGACAGATGAACAAGCAGCTGTCAATTGCCATTTCCCGTATCGACATGGTGGACCTGCCACTGGAAGCTACGAATGAACATGCACGCGGGACAACCAACAATGAGAAGGCTCCCAGTGAGGGAGTAAAGGCGTGTGAACCTGAGCTTTTGGCAAAACCTAACAGTGGAATTCTGTACGTGTTGATGGACTCTGCGGCGTCTGGGTGAAACGAGGTGGAGAGAGAGAGAGACTATTTGAAATTCTTTACTCGCTCGTTTCATCTTTCATTGAATCCGGTAACCTTGAAGAGAGAAACCTTCGACCTCAACTGGTGGACCAATTTGGCACGCACGCCCCCCAGCAATTTTCAACACCCTTCACTTGAATGCGGTTTCTACTCTAAATTTTGTCACCATGTGGCTGTTCTTTCGCCCTCTTTTATCCTTACCTGAAACTCCTTCTTCCCGGATTCTTTTCCTTCGGACGTCCAACGTCCTTCTGGTTTTCTTTTCATTTCCAATTTCGTTTTCCTATCGTTAGAGTTACCCAGCAGCCGCCGCACCGCAGTGTGGCAGCTGCTGTGCTTTTGTTTTGTTTTGTTTTGTGTTCTTTTTGTTTTTTTGGAGGTGTTGAAGAGTAGATGACCACGAGCTCACCAGACTTGAGGGGGATAAAAGTGTGCGGCACATGCCCCTCCAACATCACAACTCCATCAACTTCACAATCGCAGGGAATTGGAAGGTGGCAGGGAGAAACAAATTAGCAAGCTTGCATTGACATTGTCACTAGAAGCTCAATGTCTCCAGCTACACGATGATCCGACATCCGGCAAGTTCTTCTTTCTGATCACATGTGACACTATAGTCTTTGCTATAGTGTTTCAGGTTCTAGTTAGGATCTGGGGAGCTGAATGAGTTGTTGCAGTATTTTCAACAGGTTTTGCGGAGGTTACAACTCAGGAGTAGAGAAAAGGGCCAGTGTCTACTGAATGTGATTGCAGGTTTTGTGTTTCCAGTAAGAGCTGCGTTCATACAAGTTGGTTGTGTGGGAGATTGGTTCTGTGGTCTGGACCGGATTGCATCACTCAGTTGGGGAGGTGGAGGTGGAGAATTTGTGGGCGTTTTGATGAATCTGGAAGCTTGGTAACGGAGGTGCCAAACAGCGTCTCTTCTAGGCTCAGAATTGTTGACTGTTGTTATTAGGGACTTCAGTGTTTGAAAATGAACGACTAATTTTTTCATTAATATATAACAAGCCTCTGCAAAAGAAAAATCCACTACTGATCCAAAGATCTTCTTGGGAAACTTTTAAATTATATGCAATTTATTTCTTTTTATATCTTTTTAATCTTTTGAATTATTCTATTTTGCAAAATTCTGTATTGAATTTTAGTTTTTCATGTTGTGGATTTTAACTCTTCCATTACTTTGTGACGTGTTTGTATTTTGTGAATACTATACAACGATAGTTTATTGCATGGTCATATTTGGTGTCTGTTAAAAAGTTATTTTGAATTTTCCCATAGCAACAATTTTCTTAGAAAGATTTAGAATAATAATTTAGGGTTGTTGTTTTCCAATCTTGATGACAATCTTCTAGCATAATAGCTCCTTTTTGTACCATTTATATATTCTAAAATTTTATAAAAATACTAAAAACTAAGTTAATTATTAGTTCAAAAAAGAACCATTCTAATCTAACCAACAAATTGTTCAAAATCACAAAAATCCTTATTGACCCTCAAAATCTAATTTCCAAGATCCTAGTTCACTTAAATTTCATTAACCTTTGATCTAACCATCTGATTAAGCTAAATTAATAAAAGACATTTATTATATCTATATTTATAAATATACAAATTTTCACCAGTAGATCTACTACAAAATTCACAAATTCTCCAAAATATGAACCCACTTTATTTTTCAACAATCAAAGTTACTCAAATAGAATCTTGACTTTGCATAGTTCTTGCAAAGTTATTACAAACTCAAAAACCTTAAAACCAACACTCAAAGAAATCCTATCAAGTCTACTATCAAATCTTGTTCTCTAATCAACAAAAGAACCTTGTCTCTGTTGTAGGCATATGGTTTTGTACCTTAGGATTTGGTTTTGATCCTGATTTATAACCGACCTTCTGCATATATCAATTTAAGATTTCCTTAGATAATTTTTATTAAAAACTATCCTTTTGTTTAATCTAAAGATGTCTATAGTATTATTTTTGCTAATATATTATATTTTTTCTTGTTCATGGCCCTACAAAACAAGTAGAAGCCCTTTCAATAAAAAGATAGCATTAACAATAAATATTTTTATTACCTTCTTATTTTTTAATTCATATTCTTAAAATAATTTTATTACAAAGTCTTCAATTAAGCTCTTTTATAATATTTGTCTTCTTTTGCTCTTTCATCCTATAGCTATTATCGTATTACATGTCATCTTGTTTGAGAATGTATCAGACACTTGGCTGTAGAAGATAAACTTGCATATTACAACTAACTAAGAACCTAACAACCTAATATAATTTTAAATAAATCTCAATTCAATCTTTAGCAATGTTAATCAAATCTTAAAAGAGTTATAAAAAAATCCTAATGAAATTATAAAGAAACCTTAAAAAAATACTAGATAATTTTTAAAAAAATCTAAATAAATCCTAATTTAATTTTAACCAAATTCTAAGTAAATCCAAATAAAATCTTAATCAAATCTTAATCAAATCCTACTAAAATTTTAAAGATATTTTAAATAAATCCTTCTCAAATTCTAATTATATCTTAATTAAATCTTAGATCAATCCTAATCAAATTTTAAGTCAAATCTTAATAAAATTCTAATAAAATCCTAATGAAAACTTAATGAAATCTTAAATCAAACTCTAATAAAATCCTAAATCAAATCCTAATAAAATCTTAATGAAATTCTAATCAAATCTTAAATCAAATCCTTATAAAATCTAAATGAAATTCTAAAATAATTTTAATCAAATCCTAATTAAATCTAATAATAGATTTAAAATATCAATAATTATTAAATTAATTATTGATTTTTATTCAAAAATTTTATACTTTTTAATATACTAGTGAAAAATAAGCATAAAAAATTGAAAGAAGTTTACACTTATCAATTGAAAAAAAATGCTCTTAATTCTTTTTAATAACAACCACTCTCCTTCTTCAACCTTGATATTAATCTTTTAGAATTAATATCTCTTTTTTGCACCATTCATACATTCTAAAATTTTATAAAAATACTAAAAATTAAATTAACTACTATTTCAAAAAAGAATCATTTCAATCTAACTAGCAAATTGTTCAAAAGCATAAAAATCTTCAATAACCTTCAAAATTCAATTTTCAAGATCTTAATTTATTTAAACTTCAATAATCTTTGATCTAACTATTAAATTAAGCTCAAATTTATAATAAACATTCAACACAGTTATAATAAAAAATCCACAAATTTTCACTTATAATCTGCTACATAATTCTTAATATATTCAAAAATACAAATCTATTTTATTTCTCAATAATCAGAGTCACCTGAATAGAATCTTAACTTTGCATAGCTCTTGCAAAGTCATTATAAATTCAAAACCTTTGAAACTAATGTTCAAAGAAATCCTATCAAGTTTGCTTTCAAATCTCACTCTCTAATCAACAAAAAAACTTCTTATTTGTTGTAGGCACATGGTTTTGTGCCTTGGAATCTCGTTTCAATTGTGGTTCACAACCACCTCTCTTTATGTATCAATCCAAGGTTTACTTAGATAATTTTTATCAGAACCTATCTTTTAGTTTGATCTTAAGATGTTCAAAGTAATATTTTTGCTAATTTACTTTGTTTTGTCTTATTTATGGTCCTACAAAATAAACAGAAGTCCTTTTTATAAAAAAAATATATTAATTATATATATATATATATATATATATATATATATTTTTAAAAATAATTTTATAATTTAGTCTTCAATTAAGCTTCTCTATAATATATGTCTTTTTTTCTTCTTTCATCCTATTACCATGTTAGAACATGATACTGAATCATAACATGACATCCACCCCCTTGAATCTACACATTCTTTGATATGCACCAAATAAATCATATGTTATTGTTGGATTCATACTATGCCTTCAATGTCTTCATCAAATTTTTTATTATTATTTTTATTATTTAAATCAAAACTATCTTTTTGTCTTAGAAGGTTAAAGTCTCCAACAAGATCTTTTGTATTGAATTTTGAATATTATTGTTTAAATATCTTCACTTGCTTTCTTGTAATTAATATTTTCAACTTTGTTCCATCCAATTCTTTTAACAAATAGGTTGTATTATCATAAACAATTATTACTACATACAGTCCAAATCAATATTAAAAAAATATTTATAAGGTACTATATTGATTATCTAAGCTACTATCATAGACGAAAATTTAATCACCTTCTTCAATTGCCTTAGGCCTTAATTAATGTTATTTATCAAATCGAGCCTTATTTTATCACTTTGCCCTTTTCAATCTTTTTAATGTTATTTGTACATCTTTCAATCTTTATTTAATTTGCCAAATTTTAATGGCTAGAAGTTCTTTTCTTGTCAATTTATCTTCCTATGGTAGCACATTCCAAGTTGATACTTTGTTTTTCAATCAGCTTAATAGGATTTTAAACTATCATGAGTTTAATAGATATGTATTCTATTATTAAACTATAAATTTTTCAATCAACCCACAATACAAATAGCAAAAATTGAGGCTATTCTTTCATCCTCCCATTACAAGTTTTAACTAATGCTTTTACAATCAATAAATGACCATGTTCACTTTTTGTATTTCCTTCTAGATTGTAAATTATAATCAATGATAATTTAACTTCACACCTTTCAAAGAAATTAAGAGCTTCTTATAAATCTAGTTCTTTATAATTTGTAATGACCTTTTTCACATATTGATAGCAGCAAATAACATCTTCAAGCAAAAATCTACAAATTCTTTTAATAGACTTTATTTATAGTACTCTTCCTTCAACTTGGTTTTGATAAATCTTTATAAGCCAAGATTAAATATCTCATTTGCCATTATCCAATTGGTATAATAATCAAATCAACAATCCATATAAAATAAATAGCCAAAAGATATATTGGATGTAAACCATCTCAATGTTATATATTAAAATATATTTGATAAATTATACACAACTTTAAAAATAAAAGCACATCTTGATATATATTTTTTTATCAATATTATTCTTTAATTTTAGCAAAGGTCTTGCAATAGATCTCACCTTCTTATCTATTGTCTTATATTTTGTTTCTATAATAACTTCTAATGCTTAAAAAGATCCAAGCATAGAATAAATCTTCTTGGAATGAATTTATACAATCTTATCATCATTTCCTAATCTAATTGATGCAATAAATTTTAAAGATTCTTCTAATCCATATTTTTCATAAATATTAGAAATCTTTTCATCTTTTAATACCTCTAATTTACATTTTTTTTTTTCAATATTACATAGTTTTTTTTTTTTTTTTTTTTTTTTTTTTTTTTCTTATTTAATTTTCAACTTTCTTATACATAATACTTTTATTTTCAAAAATGCTAATAAAGCTTGTATCAAAGGCACCTATATCTTATAAAAGTATCTTCCTTTTTGTACCTCTATAATCTTGTTTAAAATTGTACTTCTTTAAAATCTTTAAATTCTTTAACAATTCTTGATAATAGATTCTTCTTTAATTTGTCATAATTTTGCTCATAATTAGAAGGCACAATTAGAAACTATATTGCCTTATTTCCATCTTTACTACATATCTATGTATAAGCTAAACCATTATCAAGCACCTTTGTCTCTATTTGTATTACCAAAATATATTCTTGCCTCAAAATAAGCAAATAAGATGTTGTATCTTAAGCAAAATTTTATTGCTTTGTTACAACATTATCAATCTAGATCTTAATATATAGACAAGCACCATATAATTCACCTCATGTATTATTAGCCATCCATGTTGTTTATCCATGCTTTATATCAATTGGCCATCTTTGTTTCTTATAAAAATCTTTAGACATAAGATTTATTTTTTGAATCATGGTTAATTAGAGTGATAATTAATTCTTCTATATCCTTAATTTTTTCTAATATTTTTGTAGTTACTCTAGTCTAATATTTTTGAACATAGTAATTTAAAGCTTCTATCACTTTTTTACTCCAATCCTCAAAATATACTTATTGATTATGATTTATCCACTCAATTGCTAATTGCTTGTAACAATTACCAAATTCTTCTTCATTCTTATATATCCTTATATTAATAGCATGACTTAATCCAATTTCATCCATTAATTCCTACTTCTATTTAATATTATCAATAATATTATAAAACTCTTTCTTTGTAATTCCTAGAATCTCCTTCAATGTAAATTCAACCTTAGCATTGAGTACATGTTCTTCAAATGTTCCCTTTAAATCTATTGTTGCTTCAATATCACAGAGTAATTTGTAAGCTATTAATTTATCTTTGTCTTTTGTCTCTTTTTTTTTCTTCTTTAATATTTTTAAAGTATCTCTTATAGGTAATTCTTGTAAAGCCATCTCACAAACCTTATCTCCTCAAGTTTGCCTCTTAGAAGAATTTTCTTGTCTTATATTATCAAAATCCCTCCTCTCTTTTTTTTTCCAACAAAGCTATACATTAGCTTTTAATAATATATATGTAGACTAAAAGAATCTCTACAAGATTTTTCCAATTTGTAGCACCACAAATTGTAGCAAAAATCTTCAATAATGCTTTCCGTGGTATCTTTCTCTTTTGTATTATTGAAATGGCAAAAAAATCAAAATCTACTTATTTCTATAGTTTTGTTGAAGTCATTATCCACCCTGGCATCATAACTTGCAGCTTCTAATGTTGCAATTTAATATGCTACCAAATAATTTTAAACCAATGCTTTCATACATCCCTTACTAAAACTGGTTTGAAGATCTTTAGTATATTTCAATATTACTTTTCTATCTTTTTAAAAATAACTTCTTGTTGCACCATATCATTGAATTCATTACAATCTTTTCAAGAATGAAAAATATCATCATATCAAATACATCTTTGTACATACTCTTATTTAAAAAAAGCCTTTGAATTTTTTATTGAAGTCTTCTCTTCAAGCCTTGCAAGTTTAATTTGAAGATCTCATATTCCACATATAATCTCATCAACTCCCATATCTTCTTTCTTTGATGTAGCCACTAGAATTTGAACAATAAGCATCATTGATCATGTAGTAAATATTTGAGTTTTAGATGCTTATGCTACTTCTTGAATATTAAATCTATCTTTTTTCTTTTCTTATTTTGCAAGCAATTCCATAGTATCTTCAATATCTTTTGACTTTGTTGTCAATCCTTTATCTTCTTCTTTATCTTTAAAAAGAACCTTCAATCTTTTTGTAATTCACTATTAGCAGCTCAAAGAAATAATTCAATCTTATTTGACTCTAATTTAACTTCTCTATCTTTGACAATTGAGAGTATTGTCTCTTAAATTTTCTTAATAGCTCTATAACTTACAAATTCTTATTAAGTCCCTTAATTTGTTTTAAAAATAATTTCTTAGTAATGCAATTGATGTCTTTTAAGAAATATTCATCTTTTAATACATGTGAAAATATCTCCCATGAACTTCCAAAATGCTCTATAATTAATCTTACATATTCTCTTATGTCCAATATCAAGGCAAGTTCAAATAACTCAATTATTATTTTTAGAAACACCATTAATTTCTATTTCCTATACATAATATGTCAAATATTTTGAACTATTCTTTCCATCAAATTGATCAATCTTATTAACGAGAACTTACAATGCTTTTGTTATCAAAGCTTCATTGAATTGTTGTTGTTGCATAAATAATGTGAATGCTTAAAATATACTTGTAATGTTTAGATCCGTGTATATACTTTGTCCTCTAATAGAAAATCCACTTAAATAACCATTTGAAGCTCCCTTTGAAGTTCCAACTTCAATCTTCTTGCCCTCTTTCTCCATCAAATTTAAACAAGAATGAACAAAATCCAATACCTCCCACTTCAAACTTTTGCATTAGATTCACTACTTATGTTGTATTATGTGTTGTCTTATTTGAAAATAAACCACGCACTTGGCTATGGAAGATAAACTTGCAATTTGTAACTAATGAAGAATCTAAAAATCCTAATAAAATCCTAAATATTTCCCAATTTAATCTTCAATAATCCTAATCAAATCCTAAAGTAATATTAAAAAAATCTTAAAGAAATTTTTTAAAAATCAAATAAATTAAAAATTAAAAATTAAAAATCCTAAAGAAATTATAAAAAAATATTGAAGAATTTTAAATGACTCCTAAAAAAATCTTAAAGAATCTTAAAGAAATCATAAATAAATCATGAAGAAATCAGTAAAAAATTATAAAAAAATCACAACCAAATTCTAGCCAATCTTAAAGAAATCTTACATAAATCCTAATTAAAATTTAATAAAAATTTAAATAAATCACAACAAAATCTTAATCAAATTCTAATCAAATTTTCATCAAATTTTAATTACAATTTAATAAAATTTTAAATAAATCCAAATAAAATCCAAATAAAATCTAAATCAGATCTTAATCAAATTTTAATCAAATTCTAATAAAATCATAAAATAATCTTAATCAAATCCTAATAAAAATCTATTATAATTCTAATAACTTTAATGAAATCTTAAAGATACCATAAATAAACTATAAAGTAATCATAAATAAATCTTTACAAAATCCTAAATAATCCCTAATTAATTCTAAAAAAATTCTAAAAAAATTCTAATCAAATTCTAACTAATCCTAAAAAAATCTTTAAAAAAATCCTAATTTAAGTTCCAACAAAATCTTAATCAAATCCAATAGCAAATTTAAAATCTCAATAATTATTGAATTCATCATTGATCTTTATTTAAAATTTGTACACTTTTTGATCTCTTAGTTAATCATAAGCATACAAAATTTGAAGAGATTTGAGCTTAAAGATTTTAAACAAAAGCTCCTAATCTACTTGAGTGTCGACTAATTTTTTTTTTTAATCTTATTGTCAATTTTCAAGCATCAATAGCTTCTTTTTGTACCATTCACATGATCTAAAATTTTACAAAAATGTTAAAAACTAAGTCAAATATCAACTCTAACTAACAAATTATTTAAGATCACCAAAACCCTTATTGATCCTCAAAATTCAATTTTCAAGATTTTAGCTCATTTAAATTCTAATAACCTTTGATATAATTTTTTAATTAATTTGAAATTATAACAACATTCAACACATCTATAATCACAAGCATACAAATTTTTACCTATAGATTTACTACAAAACTCACAAAATTCTTCAAAATATGAAGCCACTTTATTTTTCAACAACCAAAATCACTTAAATAGAACCTTGACTTTGCTAAGCTTTCATAAAGTCATTACAAACTTAAAAACCTTGAAACCAATGTATAAAAATATCCTATTAAGTTAAATTTCAAACCTTGCTCTTTGATCAACAAAAGAACCCTCTATTTGCCATCAACATATAGTTTTGAGTCTTGGGCTCTAATTTCTACCTTAGTTCACAACCAACGTTCTCTAAATATCAATCTAAAATTTTCTTTTATGATTTTTTGTTGAGAACTACCCTTTGCTATGATCTAAAGATGCCTATAGTATTATTTTTACTAATCTACTTTGTAATTTCTTGTTTATGCTCCTACAAAATAAGTAGAAGCCATTTTAAAAAAAATATATATTACCACTAAATATTTTTACTACTTCTCTATTTTTTTATCTATATTTTTTAAATAATTTTATTATTAAGTCTTTAATTAAGCTTATCTATAATACATGTTTTTTTTTGCTCTTTTGCCTTATAGTTGTGTTCTAACATGATATTGCTTCAAAACACCATTGTTGTTCAATTATTATAAAATTTCTAAAGATTCTAAATTGATTTGTGGAGTAAAGACTTATTTTTTAATTTGGACTCTAATTACAATTTTTGTAATAATTACACAAGATATAAAAGCTTTTATACTAAGATGTGTTATATTGTATAAACCATATGCCAAGCTCAATAACATTATTATAAAAGCTCCAATTTTAATATTAAGCAATGAAGTAGAAATATATTAATAAAAGGAATATTAAAAAATCTAATTGGATAAATAATACAATTTTCTTTTATCATCAATAGAAACTAAATAATTACAAATTAAATAAAAAACAAATTTTATTTCTTTATTAGAAAAAATTGTAGGATATAAAAATTCAACTCATCAAAGTATATATCAAAAGTAAATAAAATTATATAATTTATTATATATTATTGATTATTTATATAATCACTAATATTTCTATTGGCCTATTTAATTGATTGATATACCAATCTATACATTATAATTCTATTAAGAATATAAATTATATTTTTTATCGTTATCATTATGAATAGCTTTTGTTCTTCTAATAGGACGTAAAAAATATTGTAAAAGTTTTTATTTTTTTCTTTTTAACATCATTATCTTGGTGCAATCTCATATTCATTGTAAGGCACATTCTTTGTATAGATGACCATCAATAAAAGAACTTTAAGCTTGTACTAATAATATGAATTCTTCTTCTTCAAAGAAGAATTAATGATATTTGAAAAAAATCCTTATAATCTTATCTTTGCTATATCTTTCATATTTTTGAAGTTGCTTGAAAAAATTACATTGAAACACCCAAAGTAATGATTGCAACTTCTAATATTCTTTCTTTCAAATTAACAGTTCAAAGTTTTATTATGAAATCTTAGATTGTAGAAGAATTCATGGACTAGATGTCGATATTCCTAAAGTAGGATATGTACTTTAGACTATTCTAAAATATACAAATGAATTCTTTTGGTATAATTTTATTAACCTTTTATTAGGACCTTATCTTGTCTTTATTAATATCTTTGAATGCTATAATGTTTATTATACATGTAGTTTAATCTTTAGATATTTTTGGTTTCTATTTTAAATATTTCATGTTGTATATTACCAACATAGGTTCATTAGTTTTATTTTCATAATGTTCAGTTATATTTGAAAAGGAATTTTAATCAAAAGTTTAATATTTATATTTTTATCATTATCAACTTATTTGCTTCTTTTGTATAATAAAATAATGATGATTGTATCTTACAACTTTCAAATTGAAAATATATTTACAATATTTTTTAGAAACTATTTGTGCTTTTATATACTTATGTCATTTTTTTATTTTTGCTTAGATAGTTGGTTTTTGGTCAATTTTAGAAATGAAATGCTAGATGCAAATAGTAGAGTCTAAGAGAGGTGGAAAAAAGACACATATTTTTTTTTCTTTCTATTATATATATATATATATATATATATATATATTAATAAATTAATCCATTGAATTAATGGATGGAGTAAATTTTGTAAAAATTTATACATATCCATTCACCTTTAACATGTTGCCACCATAAAAAGCATAATTTTATATTTAATTTGGATATAATTTGAAGGATTCTTAAAATTCTTTCAAATCCCCATGTAAATTTCAACCTTGGGAATTTGCAATACTTGAAAACCTAATATACAAACTTCACATTGACATATATATGCATATATTCATACATCAAGATCATCCATGTATGTATATATTGCACATGCATGATATAAATATGTATCACCACAACCACTTGTGATATAAATTCTTCACACACATATATATATATATATATATATATATATATATCAATCCATTCTATCTTTTGGATGTTAAGATAGGTAGAGTTTTTAGGAATTAATATGTAGTTTCACATTTTTACTAAGCAAGATTATTAGTAAAGCCCATCCTTATAATTTGAAGCTTGAATTTTATGTGGTTTATTAAAATATATATATATATATACTTTAAAATAAGCAATAATTCTAAACTTTTACCTATTGTACTAACAATTGGATAATCTGGGTTGTAGTAGATTTTTCCTCATGCATCAGGAGGATGATGAAGAATGAATAAGCAATAGAAACAAATTTAAGCTAGTGATAGTCTTTTAACTACTCTTCTATACTTGTGTGAAGCCAAAAGAGAATATGATTGACTTGCACTTAAATCCATTGTTCTTCATAAAATTCTTAAATTGTCTTTCTACTCCCATATTTGTCGCATTTACACAGAGGGTTTAGAATCCTCACTATTTGTGTAGGCTCCAATGCTCATTAATGAGATACATTACTTGGAGATATATTATTTGGCTCAAGAGAGTGGATGGATCTAATGGACATGGACGTGCATAGACAAGTGATCCAAATTTGTAAATAAATAACTGCCAATTAGATGTTCAAAAGGTTGGATTGATAGCTTTGGTTTCTCCAACATTATATAGATTATCAAATGATTTGAATGCAAGTACCAACATTGCCAACGATGCATTTGGAGGCATTTTAAGTGAGGTTTGCCAAATCCCTCACTCCAATACTAATATTTGACAAACAACTGTTTGACATCTGCTGTAGCTAGACTGAGTCTATTATTCTTCTCTGTAATGATGTGAATGTAATAATTTAATCCTTTTTTATAAAACTTTATCAATTCCTAGCTACATAGTTGATTTACTGATGCTTGGTTGATATATGTAGATGATGATCTCTGTTAATATAAATAAAGAACTCAGCTTCAAGCTTGAAATATGGATGCAAAATTTCAAAAGGGGATTCAAGTAACAAAAACTTACAAGGCTACCAGCATAGGAAGCGATCGTTGTCTGGAGCTCCAACATTGAAGTAATCATAGACCTTTTCTCTATATGCATACTTTGTCACATTAGCAGTATATCTAAATACATGTGTCGTTGAAACAACTGCATGACTTGGAATAATCTAGGTCCAAACCATGTTCTTGGCTATGTTGGTGAAGTTTAGCAACACCTACAAAGAAAGATTGTATTTAAACATCATAATTTTAATATCAATACTGTGTTTTACTTCTACACAATAAATGCATTTTTTACTTTTTGTTTGAACTACAGCTTTAATTCTAAATTAGATTTTCCATGGATAAATACAATGCAAATGGATGAACAAAAGTGAGACTTTGCCCTCGGAAACAATGTTTGTGCAAGATGAGAACCTCAGCTCTCAACTCACAAGAATGAAAACACATGGATGAAAAAGTGGGTGTGATCAACACTCAGAAAAATCGCTGCCATTCCGACCATCACAATACTGAGCAACATCGAACCACAAGATGCGGTTGCAGATTTATCAACATACAACTAACAGCGATGAAGCAAATCACAGGACTGGGCGATAAATTCAACAAAACCTCACAATGTTCAACGATAAAAAAAATCACCAAAACTTTATATCGCCATTTCATGTCCGAGACCTTTGGTTTTTCAGCTACGTTGCTCTCGAACCTATGGATGTCTAGCATTGCAGCCATTGAAGCAGCGGAGATTCTTCGCCGCACGCTTCTGCACTCTGCTGGTCGGTTGTATATGCAAAGTGAGCAGCAGGCGTTGCAGATTCAGCTCTCGCTGGATGGGTCTAGCTGCCTCCATTAAAAAGTTTGCCTGCACAACACAACCCAGATTGATGAACCAGTCATGGCCTCCACCAGTCTTTGCGGCGGAGGTGGAGCTGAAAATAGAATCATGCTACATCATTCTGGAAAAAGCACTACGCAGAAGAAAATTGTCGCTGAGGAAGTAAACACTCTGCAAGCGAAGTTTCAGTTGTGACCATAAGGTGTGGTTCAGTGGTAGCGAAATGTCGCAAGCAGCACCAGCATTGCGGAGATTGCAGAAGAGTATGCAAAGGGCAAAGTAAATTAAGAGTCGCCCACTTACCAGCACACGTTTGGCCCTTCTTGTATTGGCCGCTTAGTCCACATTTGTTGGGGATGTCGAGAGCCAAGTTCAGCTCATCTCCAGCTAAGGGTCCGTTGTAAAGCTTCACTCCTTGGATGGCCTCGCAGTACTGCTTCAAGCTTGCTGTGGGGTCGACTAGCTTGAAGTTGTTCTGGATCTCAATGCAGCAAAATTTCAAAGGTACCGCCCGAGAACCAAGTACATAGGATGCGCAGTTCAAGGGGAACTGGGGTGAACAGGGCACTGCTTGGGCGCCAGAGCTCACCACCATCACCAAGACCACAAGGAAACCAAGCAGTCCAGTCATCTTCGCCATCACCATTGTCGTTGTTGAAAGTTGTCGAGAGAGATACGTTAAAAGCTAGTAGAAAAACAAGAACTGCAAGTGGGCAGTGATTGCTGCCTGAGGTGCTTATTTATACGGCAAGATGCATCCGATATCTATCCAAGTAACGCCTCTCTAGCGGTATGGTCATCGCGTGGTTTCCTTGCTGCCCAGTCGCACGGTGGAAAAAACCGTGGTCAACCTTGTCCAGATGGCATTAAAGCAACCACCGTCACCTCTCGACACGTGCTCAATCTCAGCGTGATGAGTACCAATCCACCTACCCTCAGTGGGTCTATCACGATTAGTGGTGAGTCATGACTGGTTATCAGATTACAGTGAAACGAGAAACAGGATTCTAGGAAAGTAATGGAGGTCTCATTACCAAGATGATGCACTCTCTGTGATCATCATCTTAAGCTCTTGGATATCGATACATACGAGCTTTCGCACAGCACCGATATCAAACGATACGGTAAAAACGGGGACTGACGTTGTTGAAGGACTGTGAACGGTGACAACTGATTGCGTAATGCTAGAATTCAGAGCCAATTGGTCACACCGAAACCTGGTTACATGCCTTTTCTTTTTTCTATTCCTGACTAAGCCTTGGATTTCGTCGCAGCGTTGGCTTTTGCTGTGTCTAGGGCTTCCCTGGAGTCTACAGCACAGCTGCTGACCCACCTCCTTTCCTTGACTCACCTCCTGACCTTGACTCTGTTCACCTTTAATGAAGTTACACTAGTGGGCCCACAAATGCGAAGTATGGGAGCACAAGTAAGAACGTTGAGTTCTCTCGGTGCACATCTTCTACAACTATTGGCTCCTTCAAGAGGGCATTTTTGGTCCTTGCAAGTGTTGACATGGTCTTGGTCTTGTTTGTTTGTACCAAAAACCTCTTGTTTATCTAAGTTAGAAGAGTCAGAAGTCCTGCCTACAATCACACCCATATTCTTGTCTTGGATGCATTTCTAAATATTTAAAAGGATTCTTGTGTTAAAAAAAATTGAACATTTCAATTTTTGATGATATTCTTGGTTTGCTAAAAATGAGTTTATAATGCTTGGTTGTTTCAAAAGATCTAAGGAATATGCAATTGGTATCAAGTTTAGTGCTCATTAAATTGGTATATTTCCTTATAAAATATATCCAAGTGTCATCATGTATAATACATATAATTTTCTTCTATTCCATAGTTTTTTTTTTATGATTAATATAAGAATATTTATGGAAAAAATTTATATGAATTAATTTTATTTATTAATTAATTTATTTAAATAGAAAGTTATTTATATTTAAATTTATTAATTAATTTATTTAAATATTATTATTAGTGATATCTTGTAACAATCTAGCTACAATCTTTAAAATAGCCTTATTAATCATTAGAGCTTTATTGTTAAAAAAAATTTGTAGCAATTTTTAACAATCTATTTAATTTATATTCTTTGGTGATGCATCAATTTGCTCTATTATTTAGGTCAAATAGAACCTTAAAAATAAAATGAACTAATTTTCTTCCTAGAAGTAATAAAATTATAATACTTGAGAAAACAATTGCTACAACGCTTTGTATTTCCTCTCTAAAATATGTTAACAAAAGCTTTAAAATAAATATTTTTTTTGTATATTTTAATCCACCAATGAAGAAAATTCTTTTTGTCATTGTTATCATTTTCATAAGTTATAATTACATCATATATAATGTATTTTTTTTAATTAAGTAAATAAATTTCTATTAGAACTTGTCTTGTTTCCATTAGATTATATGACATATGTTTTGTAAACAAGTTGCTTCCATATTTTTATATCAATTGATTGTCAGTCTTGTTGTTGATATAAAATAAATTTAAAAAAACATTCAAATTTTTTTTACTATATATAAAATAAGATTAAATATCTAATCATATTTTAATAATTAATAATTTATTTTTGAATAAAATAATAGGCTTTTATAGGTGTTATTTTTAAATATAATCTTTAATTAGAAACAATTTTATTCTACAAATTTTTAATATTTAAAGGATTTTTAAAATACAGCATCTATACAAATATTAATCTTATGGTATCTGATATTTTTTTATTTGTTATACCTTTATTGCACTTGGCTATACAATACCATCTTTTAAAATCTACAAATAATAGCATCATCACAAAATAAAAAATAAATCTCTTTATTATAACTTCTAAGATCTTGAAAAAAATAGAATTTCAATTATAGAGCAAAAAAAAACTATAAGTAGTAACATTCACCTTAAGAAGAATTGCAACCATATATTTTCTTAAGAATGGAATTTGCACCACCTTTTTATATGTATCAATATTTTTTTATTTTAAGTATAATACTTTAAAATTTTATTATATAAAATAATTTTGATTGCATTATTATATGTACAAGTTTCAAAAAATTGAGTAAGTATCATCTAATTTTATTTTTTAATGGCTTCTTTTAAATTCTTAATAGGATGATATGACATTGTGTATCAATTTAAAAGTTGATCCTATAATTATTTAATATTTTGGCTTTTATTATGCAGTTGTGAACAAAATAAAATTCTAGCATTTTTTTAGTAATAAAACATAGTAAGCATCCAAACATTGTTTAATTTATTGAGAGCTTTCATAGTATCTCTTTCTTGTATATAATTTGATAGAAAAAAAATTGCACAATTATGCCCTTTATACATATATTTGTATAGGAATTTTACAACACTTGCTATAAAGTACACCTCAATATTAATGTAGCAATCATATATCTAATAAAAAATAAGGTTATAAGCTATTATCTATTAGTTGTTTAATACTTTCCTTCTAAATTTTATATCAAAGGAAAATAACAATTTCTATAATATGAATAATAAATTATAAATTTTACATAAAATTTATATAAAATTTTATATAGTAATAATTTTATATAAATTATAAAATTCTAAATTTTATATCAAAGGAAAATTACTATATCAAAGGAAGATAACAAGATAGAAATAAAAAAGTATGTATATTCAAGAAGAAATTGGAATGGCTATTGCCAAAGACTAGAAAATACATGAGACTCTTGAACTAGACTAGAATCAAGAAAAGAGTTGACAAGAGTGAAGAAGGCTTCATTCTTATCTCTATATATATTGTTCATTTAAAAACTATGTGGGAGTATTCTATAAGACCTCCAACATATGTCTAATTTATAAGACATATGTCAAACTTGTAAGATAAGTTTTCTACATGTGCGCCACGTATTTAGCTTGTTTCACAAGCTATCAACATGTGGCTAGCTTGTAAAACAAGCTAAATAAATCTAAAAAAATAACAAATAATGATACAAGGTAGGATGAAATCTCTATAGAACCTGCTTTGCTTTATAGCAAAGATTTTCTTGATTTTTTTATCTTAGTTTTGACGGATGTCGTTGATGAAATGCATTGAATTTTATTGATGCATTTGCTAGATTCTTGGATGGCTCTTATGTGCGTTCACTAATATCATATCCACACCAATGCACAAGATATTCTAGTTGATTTTGGCGCCACCTTGAATCTAAAATCTCTTCAATCTCGAATTCTTTGTTGTTGTCCACTTCTATAGCAGGTGGTGGTATTTGTCTTCTTCTTTGTATATCCACTATCTTATATGGCTCGAGTAGTGACACATGGAATATAGGATGGATTTTTATGGACTCCGATAGATATAATCAATATACAATTAGATTGATTTATTCAGAAATAGAAAAAGGTCCAAATCTATAATAGTCCAACTTATGACAAAGACGAATAGTCTTGATATTGCGACAAAGTAACCATACCTTGTCTCCTACAATGAATTGTGGTTGTTCCTTGCGATATACATCTACATTTATTTTTTGTCATTCTTGAGCTTCTTTTAATTGCACCTTCATTATTGCATGTAGTTTTGACAAACGATTTGCCAAATCTTTTGCCGCTGGATTATCAACTTTTGAAAAGTCAAAAGCATCAAGTCGTGGATGGTAACCATAATTGGCAAAGAAAGGTGTTTGCTGCATAGAAGAATATATCGTATTATTATAAGCAAACTCTGCCAATGGCAGAAGAGCTGTCCAATCATCTTATTGATAGTTGATGGTATATCTTAAGTACTGCTTTAAGACTTAGTTCATGCGCTTCGTTTGTCCGTCAGTTTGAGGATAAAAAGTTGAAGATAATTTTATATTCACTTTTAAGTTCTTAAAAATGGCTCTTCAAAATCTTGACATGAATTGAGTTCCTCTATTCAATATAATATCCTTAGATAACTCATGATAGTGATAGATATTATCAATGAAAAGTTTAGTTATTTCTTCATCTGTGATAGATTTTGTGCATGGCATAAAATTTGCCATCTTAGTGAACCGATCTACTATCACAAATATAGAATCATAAGATCTTGAGCTTGGAAGAT
Source organism: Physcomitrellopsis africana (assembly GCA_036785485.1). Lineage (NCBI taxonomy): Eukaryota > Viridiplantae > Streptophyta > Bryopsida > Funariales > Funariaceae > Physcomitrellopsis > Physcomitrellopsis africana. Next base: position 134,769 of record JAWRVF010000914.1, read on the forward strand.
TTGTGATGAAATTCATAGAAACAAAAGACTATGGTTGTTCTGAAATAAGTAATGGCTGAAGAAATTCAAAAGATCGATAACAAGGAGTCCTTCATCTTGAGCAGATATCACATGATTGTACAAAGTCTTTGACTACCTTCTACATTTGAGGCCACCAAAAATCTCTTGATATAAGTTCTAAAGTCTTGTTGTATCCAAAATGTCCTGCAATTGGAAAATCATAACAGGCTTGAAAAACACGTAAACGTGCTTCTCCTTCTGGAATATATAAGCGTCCTTTAAAATATAGTAGGTTATTTTTGAACTCGAATTTAGAAAAATCATGAGTCTTAGAAGAATTATTCTTGATATTATGAACAAGAGGATCTAAAGACATACTTGACTGAATTTACTTGAGAAAAGTTGAATCAACAGTCAATGTTGGTTTCATTGCTCGAAGATGAAATTGCTCCAATTTCAAGAAGGTCATTCTTTGTTGCTCAAAAGCTGTATCTCTTTCTTTTGGTGTAAAATAAAAACATCTATAAAGAGCATCAGACAAACCTTACTATTTTTTTAGCCGATAAATAATAATAAATTTGAATCTTGACAAAGATATATTCCAACGAGCTTGACGATGATTCAATACGCGTATTAATATGAAATATTCAAGGTTCTTATGATCCGTATATACGATGATTGGAGTGGAAGCGCCTTCTTGATCATGATACCATTCTTAAAAAGAATCCACGATTATAAAAAATTATTTATCGTGGATCTCATAATTGATCTTGCCTACTGAGAATTTTCTTAAATGAAAAGCTACTAAATGAAATTTGTCATGTGTTCCCATTTATGACAAAATCGTACCCAAGGCAAACTCTAATGTATCCGTTTCCATAAAAAATGCCTTGAAAAAGTCAACATGATGCAAGATTGGTGCAGAAATAAACGATGTCTTTAGAGCTTCAAATATTGCATCCGCTTCTTGATTCCATTAGAGTTTGTCTTTACAGGTCAAATGTGTAAGTGGAGCTGCAACTTGAGAGAAGTCTTTGATGAAGATCCGATAATAATTGACAAATTTCAAAAAACATAGGACATCTCTTATTGTCTTTGAAATCTTCCAATTTGTGATTGTCTGGACTTTTTTAAGATCTGTCATGAGACCATCATTTGAAATGATGTATCTTAAGAAATCAACTTGAGTAGAGTGAAATATACAGTTTTCCATCTTGGCATATAATCCCGTATCTCTAAGCTTTTGTAATACTTGACGGCATGACATTATATTCAAAATGTCCGTACTTGGTTTGAAACGCAATTTTCCATTCATCTCTTTTTTTGATGCATACTAGATTGTATACTCCTCTTAGATCTATTTTTGTATAGATCTTAGCTTGATTTAATTAGTCAAGAAGTCCTAATATCAAAAGTAATGGATATCTGTTCTTGATTGTGATCTTATTGAGTCTTTAGTAGTCAACATACATTCGCAATGATCCATCTTTTTTCTTCACAAATAGAATTGGAGCTCTTGCTAGAGATTTAGAATGGCATATGAAATTCTTGGCCAAATTCTCATCAATATATGCCTTAAATTTAGCCAATTCATCTTGTGATAAGCTGTAGATTGGTCCAAATGGTGGCTGAGTTCCTTCTTTGAGGTCGATTGAATAATCATATGGACGATGCTCTGAAAGAATATCTGCATTCTTTTTTTCAGAAACATCCTGATAATCTAGATATTGGTTTGGAATGCCACTTAAAGTCTTTTCACCATCAGAAATGGATGTGGCATAAATAGCAAAAGTTGATCTTTCTTTTGTTGCATGTATAAAAGCTTTTGCACCTATAAGTAGAGATTTTACTATACTAGACTTATAGCTTTTCACTTGGTTGGCATGATGTTTAATAATATTTTCAAAAAAGCCAAATCTACGAGAATTCCAATCTATTTGAGGATTATATTTTTCTAGCCATGATAAATCTAAAATAATTGGATTAGACGGAGATTTGATTATGTTAAAGATTACATAGCTATTATGACCATCTATTGTTACTTTTATAGGACGTGTTTCATGAGTGATATCTCCAAAAGACAATGGATGACCATCTATCACTTCTACATGTACGGATTTAGTTTTTTGTACTAAAGATATTTTACGATTCTTAACAAATTGTTCATCTAGAAAGCATGCTGAGGCTCCTAAATCTAATAAGGCAGAGGCTCTGTAGTTTTTTGGTCATAAATATACATCTATTATAAAACAAGGAGAGGGTTCTGAGGAGAGAATAGGACCTTCACTAGGAATTGTACAAGGTTCCAGTTGCACGGTTCCTATTGTAGCTCGACAAATTTATTTTCTGACATGTTATCTTCTTTGACAGGCATACTCCTCATTTTATAGTTGTATTGTTTCTTCGGATAATATTGAGCAGTGTGCTTAGGTTCTCTATAATATAAATATAATCATCCTTCACGACGCTAAATCTTTTCTTATTCAATAAGAGGTTTAAAATATACCACATTAATTTGCATGTCTTCTACTTTTGAATGTACGTTTTGTGAGGACGTTGATATTGCCATTGAATAATAATGTTGAGGCTTCTTTATATGACTCTCGGATCAAAATTCAAAAAGTCAATTGTCACACTTCTCAACAAAATTAATTTCTTGACTCAATGTTTGAGGATCGGATAAATTGAGCATTGATTTTTTTATCTCATATTATAATCCATAGAGAAAATGGCTGATGAGTGCATCATCATCCTACTTGATATCAGTCGCTAGTTGTCAAAATTGTGAAGTGTATAATGACACTGATCGATTGTCTTGTCATAGGATGCGAATTTTGTTTATTACAATACGGATTGTATCATGTTCTCCATACATAGATCAAAATTCTTCTAAAAATGTTTCCAAATTATCCAATATTAGATCACGTCGTTCAAAAAAAGATGAAAACCACAATAAAAACAGATCCCAAAAATAATGTTCCAATAAACCTAACTTGAGATCTTTGCGTAGGATAACTCTGAGGTTGAAGTTTAATCACCAATTGTACCTGGTTAATGAATCCTTGAAACTTAGATCTTGTACCATGAAACTTCTTAGACAAATTAATTTTTGGTTCTCTAATGTTTGCACAATGCTCCATTATAGGTGAGGTAGTATGGTTTGGTGTAGATATTAACGCAGCTCCAACGATCTCTATATCTTCACTTCTTATTAATCTTGTTGCTCCTTGTGGTGGTAAACTGAGTTGATGCATTGCAAGCATAAGCTCTCTCATTTGTTCTTGCATTTGTGCCATTGCACTCTTCATTTCCACAAGCTTTGCCATGAAAATATAATAGGAAGGAAGATGTCTACTCTGACTTCAAGAAATGTAAAATAATACACTCAAAAGAAAAAATTCTAGAAACAATATCAGTTTAGAAGTGGATACTCTACAACTTCTAATATGCTTATGTCTTATCAAGAGAAAGGGGTAATCCACTCTTAATCAAAAAAAGACAAAGCTCTGATACTATATGTATATTCTTATCAATCTGTCAAGGACAAGAACTTGATCAAAGCAAATAAACATACAAAACTTCTATTAAGAAGAATAACAAAATAGAAGTAAGAAAGTATGTATAATAAAAGAAACTAGAATGGCTATTGCCACAAGACAAGAAAACTATAGACTCTTGAATTTGGACTAGAAGCAAGAAAGGAGTTGACAAGAGTGAAGAAGGCCTCACTCTTACTTCTATAAATATTATCTAACTAAGAGCTATGTGGCAATATTCTATAGGACCTTCTACACGTTGTCGTATGACGTGGCCTTCTATCTGGGAATACACTGGGTATCTGGCTGTGGAGGGTTTATTTGAAATTTGATGGCAAAATCCAACAGGTCGTTTGTCCTCAATAAAAAGGACAAATAATACAAAAATCTCACAAAAGAGAAGTTATATATGTAAACCCTCTTGTATTCAAGTAATTTTGTACAAAAAGGGTTCAAATTTCCACAAAAACCCTTCAAAAACTTTATTCACCCGCAAGGACCTATTTCTTGCTAAACTTTAGAGTCCAATAACTCTTGATTCAACTATTCAATTTCTATAAAATTTAATTCAAAGTGTAGATAATTCTTTTAAGTTTTATCACAAGAAAGAATCAACCATAAATTCATTTCCAATCGTCTGATATCTCAAAACCCCTAGCAGGTGCTTGAAACCCTAGCTCAGAGACACCCGAGCACTATTTTCCTTATATCTCACAAACCCAAAATCCTAATGCCACAAAAAAATTTTACATAGTCTTGCAACATAAACATATACACTCCTGAAAATTTTGAGCCAAAAATCTATGAAATTGCCTAAGATATAGCTCAAAATGTAACCACTATGTAAGCGGGTCACTTATTGCCCTTAAGTTTGTAAGCACTAACTTCAACTCCCAATATCTCCTTCATTCTAGCTTGGATTTTATCAAGCTGTACATAGAAAGTGTAGCCGTGAAAGTGCTCTCTCCAACCCTAGTCGCCGATCCTCAATTGCTCTCTGTATGCGCGAGTTATATCCAAAAGAGTGACAGTAGGTCCAAAATCAACACCTTAACTTTGGGCGCCTATAACTTCTTCATAAAAAGTGAAAATCACACAAAATTTGCACCTAAACCAGATCCAAAAACCTAAACCTTATGATCCTAGCCTCTGATGTTTGACTTCTCTCGAAAAACAAACCCTAACTCCTAATAAACCCTCGGGCAGCCTCCTTGAAGCCCATTGGGCATGATTTTTGGCCAATTAGAATAGAGATTTCTATCATCTACCTCTATTCATCCACATGGATGGCCAAACTACCCTTTTTACACTAAAAACCTTTTTCTAACCCTTCTTCTTATAAGATTTACATACTTGGTGCTTTAAGCATCAAATAAAAGAAGTAAATAAGATCTTAAGGATCACCAATGTTTAACAAAGGTGACTTAAGATATATACAAGTTACTATCAATATAAAATTAACTTCAAAAGTCACTACTAAAAAGAAAATAAGGTTGTATAAACCTTAATAATAATCCTTTTAATAGATCTTTTTTAAACTAGCAACCTAATCACATCCTATAATCAATAGAATCCATTCATATGACTTTTATTTAGCTAAGTAGTAAATTGTACATTAAATATACATGTACAATTTTTTCACATAGTAGCCAAACCACAACACAACAACGTGTCTAATTTGCAAGACACGTGTCAAACTTGCACGATAAGTTTTTCACATGTACGCTATGTACTTCACTTGTTCTGCAAGCTATCAACATCTGTGACACATGGCTAGCTTGTTGACCAAGTTTCTAACCTATCAATTCACCTATAGACATGTATAAAGGTGATTCTGCATCTATGAAGCTTCTAGGAGGCTTCTCTATCAGATATTATCAAATCAACTTATTTTACCTACTTCTATTGATTTATATTAATTAGATAATTATTAAAATAAATCTTATATCCATGACATCGTGTAGAATTGAGGTTATTCCTTGTAATAGATATTTGCATTGATTTTTTATCATTCTTGAGCTTTATTTAATTATGCCTTTATTGATGTATGTAGCTTTGACAACTAATTTGCCAAATATTCTGCCACAAGATTATCAGCTTTTGAAAAGTCAAAAGTATCAAGCCATGGATAATAACCATAATTTATGAAAAATGGAGTTTTTTTAGTAGATGAATGTATCAAATTATTATAAGCAAACTCTACCAATGGCAAAAGAGTTGTCTGGTTATCTTGATGATAATTGATAGTACGTCTCAAATATTGCTTTACTCATTCTGTTTGTCTATCAGTTTGAGGGTGGAAAATTGAAAATAGTTTTATATCCACTCTCAATATTTTAAAAAGAATCCTCTAAAATATTGATACAAATTATATTCTTGTATTTGATATAAAATCCCTTGGTTATCCATGATAGCAATAAATATTATCAAAGAAGAGTTTAATTATTTTTTTACTTATAATAGATTTTATATACGATATAAAATGTGTCATTTTAGTAAAACAATCTACAATCACAAATATAGAGTGATATGAACTTGTAGAATGGGTAGGAATTTTAAGATTTACAATACATAGTTTGTAGGATTAAGAATAGGCAAGAAGCCAATGAATGGCCAGTTTAGAAGGCAGAATGGATCAGGAAGTTAAGAAAAGTAGTTATCATCAATTGTGAAGCAGTTAACATAGACGGGGCAAGTATAAATCAATTCAATACGGGGGAGTCGGGGCCAAACTGTGATAGTCCTGAGCCAGAGTAAGCTTGGTGCTACCTCTCTCTCTTTTC